>CM031592.1:2391909-2408741 GCA_018467065.1 Ephestia elutella | reverse complement strand
TACTTCCTCGTTTGTCTCCATATCTATCATATCCAACAGATCAGTTTGATGATAGGTAATCCGCATTGGGCCTGCGTGGTGGGTGGCCCATCCGCCTTATCCATCAATAAGGAAGGCCAGTTCCCCAGCAGTGGGGCTGATGATTTTTTTTATAACATAGGACGACAAACGAGCAAGCAGGTCACCTAATTTTAAGCGTGTTGCCGGCCTTTCAAGAAGACATTGAAGGTTCTATTGTCGTATCGGTTCGGGAACACCGCTGTAGGGAGTTGCTTCCACGTTTGGTCGTACGTGGCAAGCAAGAAGTGTCTTTTAAAACGTACGGTGGTTGACAGCCTGTTATCCAGACGGTTAATGTATTATTGTGATATAAATATTTTCAGATGATGGTTTCTCCCTCTTTGCCTTCCACGGGAAGCTCAACGAGGAGATGGAAGGCCTGGAAGCAGGTCACTGGTCCCGGGACATCACCAAAGCCAAGGAAGGCCGGTGGATCTTCAGAGATCGAGAGGCCAAGCTGAAACTTGGAGACAAGATCTACTTCTGGACTTATGTCATCAAGGATGGCCTGGGGTATAGACAGGATAATGGGGAATGGACCGTTACGGGTAAGATTTTCACTTATTTATTTGGATATTCTTTTGTGTATATATTTTTGTGTAAAATTGTCCATTGAGCATTTCATGATGATGTAATAAACCCGGTTATTGACCCGTAAATGTTTCGGAGATTACTGTTATTTTACATTGGAGGCATTGAATACTAGCGGAAAAAACTATCTATCTAAGGTAAGTATCCGCGTCCTTATGTCATTGCCCTAACAAAAAATACACTTTGGGGAAACCCAGTGTAAATTTTGTGTGTGTATTTTTGTATCGATGTTCGGCATAAAAATCGGAATAATATAGCTAGAAATTGCATTATTTATGCTCACGAAAAACAAGTGGAAACAAATTTTACAGATTATTTTAAAAGGAATTTTTATTACCTGTTCGATTACATTCATGGACGAAACCCACATTCACGCTGGTGATACCTCTAGCAAAAGCTAGTTTTGTTAATAAATAATTTTAGTAGGTCTTACGTCTTTGACGTGACTTTCCTTCTCTGCCCAGGTTTCGTGGACGAAGCAGGCAACCCGGTGGATCCAGGATCCATTCCCGTTTCGACCAGCTCGCCAGCACTCGTCCTTCCAGAGGTAAGTACTTTTTTCAATCATCAATACATCATTACTAAAACTTTGTAATTAGTAATATAACCTTTATTATACACCCGCCTAAAATTCTCTGCATGACCCAAAGGTTGGCTGGTAGATAATGCCTTAGCTTTAAGCCCTCCTTTTGGACATTTATTTTTTGTACAATAAAGGTTAAATAAATAATGAAAACCCATATAATTTCCTAGGTAGCCCATGTGACATCCCCAAGCATAGTCACTCCCCCACCTGACACTAGTTTCCCCTGCGAGATCTCGGTCACCAGTGTCAACAGTCCAGGGTTCGTCTGCAGGGGGCAGCTGCTATTTGAGGATAACTTCAACTCGAAACTAGAAAAGGGCAACATTTGGACGCCTGAAATCAAGTTTCCTGGTGAACCGGTAGGTAATTTTAGGCATGTAACTAAATTACCGGGGAATTTCAGGATAAAAAGTCCCGGGGCGCCGTTAATAGGTATAGTATAATAAACAGTAGGTAATAACCAACTTGACAACAAAAATAAAAAAAAATTGACTTCAGTTTTAGTAGGCAATCATATAGCATGTTACCCGAGATAACGTAAGAAATCTATGGATACCTCACAAATGTGTATTGTATCTGTCAAGGTGTTTAGGAATTACTGTGGAATAAAGAAACTCGCATATATACTGAACCCTGAAATAACACTCTGTTCTTTGGGCAGTCGTGTAAAACTTAAATTTGCGCAGGGTCATAGATGCGAAAATCTCTTATCACTGAGAAAGCGGCTGCGACCTCATGATAACGCTGATATAGGTCAATACATACAGAACACACGAGTATTAGTGCAAAGTTAGTCTAACTAATATTATGAAGGCGAATCACTGGACGTGTTAACTAGTTGCTCACGGAAAATATACTGTGCAGATTTCGATGAAATTTTGTACATGGATGAAAAAGCATGAAGCATATTACTTATATTCCAAAATTCTACGAGAGCGGAACTACTTAGCTATAAAAATAGTTTGTTTGGAACAATAAACAACAGTACAATCTAATTTACGATTGTACGCCTACCACAATGTCCACAGAATAAATACAAAATTGTACCGGTTTATATTCTATAGGACTATCCATTCAACGTGTACCTCAACGATCACAACCTTCGCGTCGCTGATGGCAAGTTGATCATCAGACCCATCACCCTGGAATCAAAGTATGGTGAAGACTACGTGAGGCAAGCCCTGGACCTCACCAATAGGTAATTTGTTTTTTATTACAGAAACTTAAATACAAAAACGTTTACATTTATCGTATTCCTGAATCTTGAGACAAATCTGACACCGCAGTATTATCAATCATCATTATGATATACTTTACCTTGTCCCATCATCTAGGGTCGACGCAATGTCCTATCTCTCCATAACTTTCTGTTCCCTCTGTCATATCAACATTCATTCCTACAACGCCCTCATAAAATCGTCCCTCACGCAGTCTATCCATCGCTTTTTGGGTCTCCCTTTTCTTCTGTGACCATCCACCTTCCTTTCGCAGTATAATCAATAACACACTTATATACTAAGAAATAAAGTCCAGAAGCTGATGAAATGGATGGAAAGAGAAGGAAAAAGAATGAGCTGCCTATTACTGTACGTCGATTCAGTTTGTATTATGTTTCACCCATTCATTCATGCCATCAGATCATTTGACCTATTTTTCGAAATTTTATAGGGCAAAATTTTGGATTCATGATATGATAATGGAAAAATATTGTAGAATGGAGCTGGTCTGAAGATAAAACTGGGAGATGAATTAGGTCTCCTCGACTTGCCTTGATGACTCCGGTCTTAGCAAAACTTATATTATTTGTAAGTTTTGACAATTTTAATTAGGAGTACTGTTTAATATTCTCATCAGGTGTACAGGAACCATTGGCTCCATGGAGTGCTCGCAGGTGGCGTCAGGCCCCCAGATCTTGCCGCCCATCATCACAGCCAAGGTGACTTCCAAGAAGAAGTTCAGTTTCAAGTACGGCAGGATCGAAGTCGGCGCCAGGATGCCGCTTGGAGACTGGCTCTTACCAGGTACATAAATAGGTTGTTAGCAGTAAGCTAGGTCACTGGCTAGGTAAGAAAAACGAGGTGGAGACTTTAAAAATATATAACACCTACTGTTTATGTACAAACTTTTATTTAATTTCCCAATTGGCAAAATTTCTACTGATGAAAGTACTCGTGAATATAAGCAACTTTTTCACTGACTCTGATATCTCAAAAAAAACAGCTGTTCCTTTTCACACATTTTGGATGAGTAATTATTGTAAAATTATATAAGATCTGTACAATTAACACCTGACATAATCTCGTGGCTCGGGACCCTGGATGTGGATCTATAATACTTTTTTTTTATTGTAACATTATAGTGAGTGAATATGGTAATCGCCATACGATTAAATAAATCAAATAATTTTATTTTTATTTTATTTTATTTTATTTATTATCACAAATTCCACAGCTCTTATAAATTTTAAAATAGTTTCTTAGCTTTAACACTGACAGCCAATTACGGATTTACATTTTTTAGGTATTTTCTTCTCTCTTCTTCTCTCAGCCGAAAGACGTCCACTGCTGGACAAAGGCCTCCCCCAAGGATTTCCACAACGACCGGTCCTGCGCTGCCCGCATCCATGCGCAACCCGCGACCTTCACCAGGTCGTCGGTCCACCGAGTGGGAGGCCTGCCAACACTACGTTTTCCGGTTCGTGGTCGCCACTCGAGAACTTTTCTGCCCCAACGGCTATCTGTTCTGCGAGCTATGTGCCCCGCCCACTGCCACTTAAGTTTGGCGATTCTGCGGGCTATATCGGTTACTTTAGTTCTCCTACGGATCTCCTCATTTCTGATTCGATCACGCAGGGAAACTCCGAGCATAGCGCGCTCCATCGCCCTTTGGGTGACCTTGAGCCTTCTTATGAGGCCCATAGTAAGCGACCACGTCTCTGTTCCGTATGTCATCACTGGCAACACACACTGGTCAAAGACCTTAGTCTTGAGACACTGCGGTATTTTGGACGAGAAGATATCGCGAAGCTTCCCGAACGCTGCCCAGCCGAGTTGGATTCGACGGTTGACCTCCTTTTAGGTATTACATTGAGTGAAATAAAGACGCATTAACAAAACAGTTTTGACAGATACAGAACATTGCGCATAGAGACTAAATTACAAATTATGTGGTACATAAACTATGTACTTTCAATTATGTGCATTGCATTTTTCCTGAGCGTATATTTTTTTAAGTGAAAGAGATCGATATCAGAGAATTTAGTGTTATAAGTTCGATGTAATCTAGTTATTATAGCATTCATGGCATATTTAGTTTTCGCAAATCGAGTATGAAAGAGAGAGGTATGACGAGTTCGAGTAGAAGGAGCAAGGAACCTTATGACCTTATTTGTCAATTCAATGCTGTCTATGTTACCATTACACACACCATACAAAAATAAAATATCCAGCAGTATAGAACAGTAATAAAATAGTATAGAACAGATGATTTTTTTTGTCAGTGTGAAAGGTTTCGGAGTGATGTAGTATCGAGGTGGAAAGGTTTCGAAACTCTTCATCGAACCACTGCTCTTCAAAGTTCAGAGTTACATCCATTTCACGCCATCCACGTTTTCCAGAAATCCAATTAGAACCAAGGGACCGCGTGTACGGCGTCCACAACTACGCCTCAGGGATCCTTCGCATAGCAACTGTAAAGGGTAACATCGAGTTCTCGAAGAAGCTGTATGCTGGACCTATACTGTGTGACACGGAACCTTACAGGTAGGTTGTATCTTGGGAAATACTGGTTGTTGGTGGTTGTTGTCAGATTGCCTATTATGTGTTTGATAGACATCTAATTTGAATTGCTTCCGTGGTCTGAGACGTCCGATGTTAGATCTTTACTTTTCGTTCTATTTGCAGCAATTTAACCGTATCTTAACTCATTCTTATTTTTAGATCTGCTAACCTGAGAGAGAAAATTGGTTTCGATCACTGGAACAAAGCAATTCATAACTACTCATTGGAATGGAGACCCGGTAAGTTCATGTACAAGCATTACTTGTAAATTTCCTTCATTTGGACTTACAGATATGATAATAAATCTTCTTTTCCTCTCAATAATTCTCTGTTTTGGTAAAGGCAATAGTGTAGTTATAATATTTAATGTTTATTTATAATCTTATCAATTTACATAAGAATAGTTACTAATGCCCAATTCACCAATTATTCAGATGGTATATCCATGTTCGTGGATGGAGAGAAGTACGGCGAAGTGACACCAGGCGAGGGTTTCTACGGAGACGCGAGCAAGAACAACGTACAAGCTGCATCTCAGTGGCTGAAGGGGACGTCCATTGCGCCTTTTGACGACTTGGTACTTTTTTAAACTCTATTATCCTTCTTCTCCGAAGAAGAACACTCAAATAAGGATAACCTAACTACTTTGGCTATTTCAGGAATAACCAAAGTTTGACAAAATACTGATAAAGTTAACTTGATTTTAACAAAAAGTTACCTGTTACTAGCCAGGGTTTGGTTACACATTATACTACTGCAAAAAGTTATGTAGTCACTTTTTTGTGTTATGGGTTGACGAAAGTTCGGTTGTGTATAAGTATTTTTTCAGTGAAGAATAGAATGTGGAGCTCGGTAGCGTAGTGATTCGTGGGCTCGGCCTACTATAATGGCAGTTAATGAAATTTCGTAATGGTCGGTCATACGATAGATGACCAAAAATATCTCGAGCTAATTCATGAATCGGATGGCCGTTAAGCTGTTGGTCTCAGCTGTATTCGCAGTCGATAAAACCCATCAAACCGCATTGGGTCGTGGGGTGGGCTATCATCTTATCCATCCATATGGAAGGCCACTGCCCCTGCCCCAGCAGTGGGAACACTAACATAAATGATGATGATAAAGTTGATGCCTGTATTACATTCCACGTAAATCATCATTACAACCGCAAAATATCCACTGCTGGATAAAGGTCTCCCCCAAGATTTTGGGGGGATTTGCCATACTCACCACGCTTGGCAGGCGGGTTGGCGAGCGCAGTTTTTTTTTGCTTTGTGAGCTTCCGACGCTGCTGCCCATCGGAAGCATTTCCCTTAGTCGCCTCTTACGACATCCATGGAATGAGATGGAGTGGTCCTATTCTAACCCGGGAACCACACGGGTTAGGAACCACACGGGTTACATTCCACGTAAATACGGACACGAAATTAACTCTTAAATCTCCCTCTCTTTAGTCGTATTCCTCATGACTGAGGGTCCTGGTCATTATATGGAATGAAACACACACAAGACTATCTTGGCAATTTTAATAGAGTGGTTTGCCATTGCCTTAACCATTTCACACACTAGCTGATAATCATCAACCAGAGTGCAGACTTCCTCATGACGTTTTCCTTGGCCGAAACCCATAAATGACAAGCTATAATCAAGAGGTATATCGATGAACGCTTGTTCCAGTTCTACATCTCAATCGGTCTGAACGTGGGGGGAGTCCACGAATTCCCGGACAGCCCCAACAAGCCCTGGGCTAACCGGGCTACGAAAGCGATGCTTAACTTCTGGAACGCCCGGGACCAGTGGTTCCCGACCTGGTATGAGGACACGAGCGCGTTGCAAATCGACTATGTCAGGGTCTACGCGTTGTGAGGTGATTTTTTTTTATAATAAGTTTTTTTTTAGTTCCATAGGAGGAGGCCTTTACCCAGCAGCAGGCTAGTTAAAAAAAGTTTTTTTTGGGTAAAATCTGGTGAAATTTCCCTGAATTTCTTGTTATATGTATACCGTATATACCTATGGGTGAGCAACAAGGACTTCCTGGTCCGTCCTAAGTGTATATCATATACATTATCTTTCTTGACAGTAAATATCTCTATAGTAAAATTTGGCATAGTTTTGATACATGAGAAATAGGTAGCTAAACAATTGCTATACCTAATAATAAAGGTTCTTGTTACATTATTAAAAAACTGTTTAAAAAAGTGGAACCCCATGGGCAGAATGAACCCTTGAATAACACTCCAGGTTCCATTCTATCCGTGTAGTAAATTTCATCGAATTCGGCCCAGCAGTTTTATTTATTTGACGTTTATTGCACAAATACAAATAGAAATGGCACAAATAGGTGGTTTTGTGTGAAATAGTAACAAATTTCAGCAAGACAGGTCGTTGTGGACGTCTTTCGGCTGAGAGAAGAAGAAGAAGAAGTAACAAATTTCGCAAATTTTTAATTTCAAACAAGCTAATTATATAAAAATAAAAAACACAACTGACATCTTACATAGCCTATGTGACTCGGAAGAATACAAGGAATCTAACAATACCTCTCACATCATCTGTTAAGCCGTTCAGGACTTATGGTGAAATAAAGAAACTTACTTACATACATACTTACATACATAAACCCTAAAAACATAACACTCCTTTTTTTGGTCAGTCGTGTAATAAGTATTTAGCTACTTAGTACATAATTGCCCAAAATTAACATTTATTTTCTGTTTTCAGATCAACAAATCACAAGAGATGACTGCTGCTAAACTTAAGGCCTAGTTGTTTTATATTTTTATACTGATTGCCATAAAATTAAATATAGTTAAGTAGTACTTACCTACATGTTGTATTATTTATAAAAAAAACCTTGTTAGTGAAAAGTACTAAGGTGCAACTAGGTAGCAAGTAACATCGTAAGAGGTTCAGGCATGATTGAGTAATAAACGTACTCACTGTCATCCAAACTTTCGCATTTATAATATTAGCAGGATGAACTTTTGCCTGCGAATTCACTATTGTTATACTTACCTCAGGCACGTTCTCTCTCTCGTTCTCTCTCAGCCTAAAGACGTCCACTGCTGGACAAAGGCCTCAGGCACAGGGCGGGCGCTTCTTAGAAACGACGCGTCGAATATACCTACTACTACTACAAATGAAACTGTATATCCGTGAACACGTCAGTAACACGTCAATGTGTGCGTTTTCATAGTCGAACGTCCCACAATCACACAAGAACGGGAGAGAAGTGCGGGAAGTGCGGGGGTGCCATATTGCGGGAGGGGCAGGGAGTTTCCTTTCTGTACGTAGTACTTATATTAATTCTGTGCCTCAGGTCCTAAGTAGTGATGTGACGTTCTCGAAAATCTCAAAGAAACAGCAGAAAGTTTCTTGGAAATCTCTCGGAAAAATTCTCGAGAACGAAAAATTTTCCTAAAAACTCGAGAAATTTCTGAGAATTTTCGGAAACTTTTAAGGGAAGAAATTTTCGGGAACGAGAAATTTCTCGGCGGCATATTGCTAGTCATAAGCCTAGACCAGTTCTAACTTAGAGCATAAATTCACATGAACTTTAGATACTACGTAGTTTTTACAGACAGAGACAAAAACGCACTCGCAAACAAAAAGAAAAAATATTTATAACGTCAAAATAGTAGGTGCAAAATACTTGTATTGAACAAATGAGTCATCGATTCCACTGACTCGGGTAAGTACAAGTTCCGACTGAGTGAATAAAAAAACCGTCATCACTGACGTCATGACGCAGTTTGATGCCTTGGAAGTAGCACAAACAATCTGCTTTTCGCACTTATTCTGTGAAAGATATGCTTATAATAATACTTTATTTCCTCTTCACAAGAGTTTAGTTTGAAACTAAGTAATTACTGCCCTGCGTAATTTCTAATCTGCCTAAGTAATTTCCCTGCGTGATCGAATCAGAAATGAGGAGATCCGCAAGAGAACTAAAGTAACCGACATAGCCCGCAGAATCGCCAAACTTAAGTGGCAGTGGGCGGGGCACATAGCTCGTAGAACAGATAGCCGTTGGGGCAGAAAAGTTCTCGAGTGGCGACCACGAACCGGAAAACGTAGTGTTGGCAGGCCTCCCACTCGCTGGACCGACGACCTGGTGAAGGTCGCGGGATGCGCATGGATGCGGGCAGCGCAGCGCTGGACCGGTCGTTGTGGAAATCCTTGGGGGAGGCATTTGTCCAACAGTGGACGTCTTTCGGCTGAGAGAGAGAGAGAGAAGTAATTACTTACTAGCTTACATATTTCAACTCATGTTCATTTATTTGCCAACCAAGTGTGCAATAACAGTTTTTTCAACTTAGTTTATAGGGAGAGAAAGGCGCATTTATTTTTGCATAAATCTCCGTGGATTGCTAAGCATCTCGTAAGTATTATCATCATATTAATCCCTGACCTTTATATTCTATAACTAATAATGATAAAAGTAAATACCTACTTATTTAATTATACATTATTATTTTTGGCGTGCCATTAGGTATAATGAGGATGATGTAATAAAATAAAGAGATTTTTGTTTGTTTGAAAGCTCTAATCTCAAGAACAATGAAAAATTAAATCTCTTTATCTAGGCCTCAAGATCAAAAAGGATGGTGACTGACTGCAGATGTACGCAGATACTAGAAATGCAGATAACTAGGTTCTTTATATATAGCATCATAAGTGAGCAGTAAGACAAGAATTTCGCAAATTCCACCCCTACTTAAGGGGGTGAAGAACTACATTTACGCGGGAAACTAGCTGGCAAAAGTAGGTTGTAAACAAATAATAGATCTTCTTTTAATATAGATCTGTAGTAGGAATATACACCTAATTTATTTAAAGCGTAAAGTTAAAACCTACTAAAAATAAATTTATCAAACTTCTTTTTATCACCCGGGAAGACCAGCAGTTTCATATCTCGAATTCTTTGTCCAAGTCAGAAAACGTAAATGCAAGCCAGTAACAAAATGGCTGCCTCACTGGCTGGTTGTGTAGTTGTTTTATTTTTAAATTGTGTATTCGCGCAAAGTAGCCAGTTCGCGGTGCCAGATGTTAACATCGAGGTGCTAAAGCCGAACGGCATCAGGGTTTCTATGCCAGGTGAGGGATTTATTTTTGGATTATAAGAAAAAAGATTTTGAATGCTCTGGAGGATTTTGAACCTGAAGAAGTGAAGAGCCTGTATGTATGTGCAGTACCTATTGGTAAATAAACTTTTTATCTATCTATCTAAACATGCCAACGGTACCCACTACATCATAGCTACTTAGAGAGATTTAGAACAATTTAAAATAAATTACACTACAAGATTTTTATTTTATGATTTTTAATACAGATACTCAAGTGTGTTGTTCAAACCACATTTCTCACGTTAGTTTTTACCTTTTACTAAACACAGTCAACAATTATTTTTCAACCGACTTCCCAAAAAAGGAGGAGGTTATATGTTTCGATGTATGTATGTTTTTTTTTTTTATGTATGTTCGCCGATTTCTCCGCCTACTGTGGACTGATTTCCAAAATTGTTTTTTTATTCGTAATGGTGTATTCCCAAGTTGGTCCCATTTTAACCACGTCAGAATCTGTTCAGTAATTTTAAAGATACCTAACAAAATATAAAAATACCAACATTGCATTATAGAGCAAAAGCCCGCGACAGCATGCCCTTCCTTATTTTATTAAAACTCAAAATTTTCTGTGTATGTTCCCAACATAGAAATAGCGATTAGCAACTATAAAAAGTTGGTTCATGATTACTTAGGCAGATTATTTGTAGCAATAACATTGCAGATATAAACCCCTGCTAGACATTGTAACTTTACTAAATTATAGTTATATTTGTTTTATTATAAAATCTTAATTTAATATTACTTTGGGAGGCCCCAGGGTGCTTTTAATACCTATAAAAATCATCCTTGCTATCTATGTTACCTGCATACTCAACTAAGATCTAAACTTCATACCTAGTCGCTACTATTTTTTACCCGTATATACCACGCAGAGAAACATTCAGCATTTCTAAAATAAGGAAGGTTTGGTCGTCACGGGCTCTCGGTCTATTTATGTGCCAAAAATAATAGACAATTTGACATGATCTGACATTTCAAATCAAACTAACATAAAAAGTTTCGAATTCTTAATTCTTTATTTTCAGCCAGTGAAAGAAAAGTTTTTATTAAAGAAAATAGGTGTAGAAGCACTGAAAATGATAAAATAAAACTTTTTTCCAAAAAAAATGAACCGACTTCTATCATAAAACTTAAAATCATTAAATAACATTAAAGAAAAATGTATTAGCATGCTACCTACTGAATGAGGTGAAGTCGGTGCCAAATTGAATATTAAATAATCTAAATTTATATTAGGATCATGTATATAAAATGCCTAGCTAAACTTACGTAACACCCTTACTCCTGCACTCGGCACCGACTTCACCTCATTCAGTAGGTAGCATGCTAATACATTTTTCTTTAATGTTATTTAATGATTTTAAGTTTTATGATAGAAGTCGGTTCATTTTTTTTGGAAAAAAGTTTTATATAAAATAAAGTCCGACGCGTCACGTTGTTCGTGATAAACTCAAAAACTACTGAAAGGATTTTCATTCGGTTTCCTAAAATCACGTCCGTAGTCCATGAGGAAGGTTTTGGTGCATTAATTACGCCGATAAAACTGCGGGCATATATATAGGCTAGTTTGTTATGATATAAAGTTTTATTTTTTTTGTAATCAGGGAAAATAATTTGAGAAACTGTTTTTTTATTTTCATTTTAAAAATAGGGTTTCGTTAATTTTTATATTGTTTGTTATGTTGCAGACAGACCAAAAATGTCTCTATTCGCTTTCAACGGCAATTTGAACAAGCCTATCAGTAAAGACGACGTGGGAGTCATAAGGGGGGAGGTCTTGAGGGAGACTGACGGGAAGTGGGTCTTTGAAGATCCGAACATCACCCTGAAGGAAGGAGATGAGATCAAGTACTACACGTTCGTTTCAGTGGATAGGGTTGGCTATCTCAGGGATAATCAGGTCTTTAAATATAGCAGTGAGTATGTTTAATTATCTCCCTCTTTATAGTCGTTCTCCTCGTGGCTTAAGTCACCTAGAGAATTTAGGTTTTTATCATCATCATCGTCATCTTTCTACTACCCACTGCTGGGTATAAGCCTCCCTTAGTCTACGCCAAGCTTCTCTATTCTGGGCCATCGCAATCCAGTTCTTGTCAGCATTACTCCTTACATCGTCGACCCACCTAGCAGCCGGATGTCCTACGCTTCGCTTTCCGTCTCTCGGATACCACTCGGTAATAATTTAGGTTTCACTATCGCTTTATATGGCGATAGTCGTGGTCGCAGCCATTTGTTGTCTATTGTTGACTAACCCTCAGCCCTCGGTTTAGGTCTCAGAACTGGGCGATACAGTGCGGGGAGAATCACACCCGCCCACTTGAACTGGCGATGTACTCATATCTACCATTTCCACATTCTACCAGTTTCAATCCCTTTGCTTGTTCATTCCATTAGATTTTAAAACCTGTCAAGCCTGACCTGTGGTCTGGAAGACATTAAACAGACTCCGGGCTGGTGTTGGGAGATGCCACGAAAACTGAGTTAAGTGGGGCTTCTCTAGCAATGATCTGTGTGACTTTGTTGTCATTCAATGACAATTCCAGCACAATAGATGACTTAAATAAAGCTAACGACAAAGCGATTAGCGTGGCCAAATACTGGTGCCATTCCGAATCGACAAGAAGAATAATTTGATTTTCAAACTGTTCCAGGTATAGACAACAGAGGGAGTACACCACCGGTTGACTGTCAGACCTCTCAGACGGAGGTCCGCGGGAGGACGTCCCGGGTCTGCTCCGGGGAGACCATCTTCGAAGACCAATTCGACTCCTTGAGCGAGAACACGTGGCAAGTCGAGCAGTATATCCCTGTTGAGAATAACCCGGTAAGCTCTGTTATTTTTCAACGTTTTCAACATACTTCACAAAAAAATTGACATACAGACAGATAACAAAGCGATCTCATAAGGGTTCCGTAATTGCCTTTTAAGGTACGGAATCCCAAAAAGAGAAGGTTCTCAAGTCGTCTGTATTTTTATGTATTTTATAATGTTTTACTTATCTAAATTGTGAGTATATCTCTTTTAAATGTACATGTATATGAAAATATCCTGGCGCTCTTTAGCTTACTTAAAAATATATGTACACAGCGATTAGCAACTATGTAATTGAACATTCGAATTCGAACGGGAATTCGATTCGACTGATTTTTGCTTGAGCTCTGAGATAACATCCTTCTTCATCTTATTTAAGAGCTGTGCCCTTGTCGGTGGAGTATACGGCGCCACACCAAAATACATAACATCCTAACATTATTAAATTTAATTAGGATATAAGAATTCTAGGGCAGTGGAGAAGTTGTGGTAATTTATTTTTATCTATTTTGAAGGAGATTGCGGACCTCCTTAAAAAGGGAGATATTAGGAGCACCCATAAGGAGAGCATGTATGAAGAGAGTGATGAGTGTAGAGGAAGCAAGAGAGATCTGTAAGGATCGTAGCAAGTGGAAATCTAGTCTGGCTAGTATCCTACCTACCCCCACGGGAAAAAGGCGTGATAATATGTATGTATGGATTTTGAAGGAGTTCCCGTTCGTGTCGTACCAACGGCCAGCCGTCTCCGTGGTGAACGGGTACCTCCGCATCGAGCCCAAGCTGCAGTCTACGCAGCCAGGGTTCAGCGCCATGTCCATTGTGGCTGATAACTTGGACTTGACAAGCGGGTAAGTAAGTTTTCTTCTTTTAGTCTGTCATTCTTGACAGATTAGGCTTGATTGGGCAGAATGGCACTGTCATCCTCCTTCTCCTGAATCTCCATTCCATCAGAGAGCCCACTATTTAGCTAAGCGTGGCCTTCGAGTCACACGACTTTTGGCTGTCTACCCCGTAAGGGATAAAGACGTGATTATATGTATGTATGTATGTATCCTCCTTCTCCTTTAGTCATATTCCTCATGACTAAGCGTCGTGGTCATTATGTCGAATGAAACACACAACGACTATCTTGGCAATGTTAATAGAGTGATTTGCAATTGCCTTCTCACTAACTGATAACCATCAACTAGAGTGCAGGTTTCCTCATGATATTTTCCTTCACCGGAACCAAGTTATGGTCGATGGATTATCATACATAATTCAGATAGGTAATCAAACCATGTAGCACAGGCAGGATTCGAACCTGGGACCTTTGCAGTCCCAGGCGGGCGCCCTAACCACTCGGCCACCACCGCTTCAGCCGCTGGGTAACTCAATTCACCTACACTCCATAACAATGTGCTCACCAATAAGATTGGCTACATCATAAGTCACATAAGGCACACGAGAGATCAAAATTATTGAAGCGGTCACCATGGCCGAAATCAGTCGGATGTCATCATTATCGTCACTGGCATGGGATCTCCTGTACTGTCCGTCCACTGAGCGATGGTTGCTGCTTTTGCAATGGCTCTCCACTTCTCTCTATTGCTAACTTTATTAATGCAAATATTTGCATATTTCAAGCAAATATCAGTCACTTAGCAATGATGTCGCAGGTTCTTTTGCCTCACTTTTACTTTTTAATTGATATTTGGAATAATTTATTTTTTACACGACTGACCAAAAAGTAGTGTTTTGTTTTCAGGGTTCATGTAAGTATGTATGTTTTTATGTATGTAAGTTTCTTTATTTCACCATAAGTTCTAAACGGCTTGACAAATTATGATGTGAGAGGTATTTTAAGATTCCTTGTATTCCTCCGAGTGACATAGGCTATTTGAATTATCAGTCGTATTGTTTTTTTAAATAATTAGCTTGTTTACAGATGTACATCACCAGCGTGCTCCAAACAAGCGTCAGGATCGGACATCCTCCCCCCAGTGGTGTCTGGCAGGGTCGTCAGCAAAGGGTTTTCCTTCAAGTATGGAACAGTCCACGTAAGGGCTAAGGTGCCTCAAGGGGATTGGCTGTATCCAGGTTTGTCTAGTTTGTAAACTCCTTATTGCACATACACACATTATATTTCTGTGTTCCCGAGCACATAACCTGACTCTCTTCAAAACCAGAGTGAAGAGTAGGCTGCTTTTGGTTAAGCTCGCTATACCGTAGACCTCATCTCTGTCCTCGAACAAGATTGTGGTAAAGAGCAATCCCATGTTATATAAAAAAAATACATCAAAAAAATACAAAATAACCAAAAAAATAGCGAAACAAAGTGATAGGCATACAATGGCGGTCTATCCCAGAAAGGGATTTCTTACAATCAACCAAGTATTCTGAAAGGAATAAATTGAAAGCAAAACGGTAAAATATAGATAAAAGGCATGAGAAGACAGAACTTGAACCTGCTATGTTAATCTATTTTCAGAGATGATGGTCTACTCGGTTAAATATTAATCTATGCAATTCACCTTTTTTTTTTTTTTTTTTTTTCATTTATTAAATTGGACCACAAACAAGTTCATAGTACATACATAATATAAAATTAACAGTAAAAAAAATATTACTATGAACCCAGCCAAGCTGGTCACATTAGAATTAAGAAGATAGTATAAAGTGTGGGCAAAAATCTCGGCAGATTACATACAATAAATTTGATATGTATGATATAAAAGAAAAATTGTGCGAAAATACAAATCTATCTTATAAATACCAATTAGAAATTTAATCAAATCTAGCAATTAGTTAATTGACAATTGGCAAAGAATTAACTTTTAGGTATAATGAGAGAAAAAAGGAAAAGGGTTATTTCTCAAATAATGTTTGTAAGACTCCCTTCTTATAACTAGAATATCTCAAGTGGATTATGTCCAAATGTGGAAACGAATTGTTGTATGACGATACCATACGTGATACGGGGCATCTATCACCTGCGTTAGTACGACTAGTTGGAGTCCAAAATAGGTGTCGGGAACGAGATGCACGCATGTTGGCCCTGGTTGGTACTCTATCCCCCCCGAACGGGTTCCCATCTTGTAGCGATGGGGGGGCTCAGTACCAGCGGTTGCCTCGGCCGCAGGGAAGCTAAGAGGAACCCATGGCCCGGGAGTGACGACCCCGGGCCGGGAGGAGGCCGCTTTGAGTGGCCTGGCTGTGAGAGTAGGGGGCACGGCCCTACTCTCACAGCCGTGGTAGGGGTCGCGGGGGAAGAGGAGTGCCGGTATTGCGGTGCGCCGTTCTCCCTATCCTCCGCGACCGAGCGTGGCCGTGGCGCTGGGCACGGTGTCGGTGGGGCCGCAGGGGAAGAGGCGTGTCGGTATTGCGGTGCGCCGCTCTCCCTGTCCTCTGCGGCCGACGCGTGGTGGGCCTGTCTCGGTCGCAGGGGATAGGGACAACCTGTCCTCTGCGGCTGAGATATGGTAGGGCCTGACTTGGTCAGGTCCCAAAAAGTTGAGGGCTGGTTGGGTGGCGGAAACGGGATTCCGTCGCTCGGCTTAACGGCCCTCGGGTGGAAACTAGTGGAAAGGCGCACCCGGGTCAAGTGTGCCTTTACCCTAGCGGGAATTTTGGTGCTTATCCCGCTGGCCGCTCCGACCCTCTCGCTGGAGAGGTGCTTCGGGAGCGAGCCGTGCTGGGGCCGCCGTGGTAGCGGCCGCCGCGCCAGGGCTGTGGAGCGAGAGTAGCACACGGTCCTGGCATATATGCGGTAGGGGTTGACTCCGTGTGGTTTTAGTGGGTTCAAGTCCCACATACCCGTCCGGCTTCCCGTGGCTGGATGGACGAGACGAAGGTCTTTCCACACGTTAAAAAAAAAAAAAAAAAAAAAATGGTTGGTACTC
>CM031592.1:2121712-2391809 GCA_018467065.1 Ephestia elutella | reverse complement strand
ATGAAAACCTTGCTTTTAAATATATCATGAATCGTATTTCCATGCTGGTCTGGGAGCGGAGAAAAGAATGTGCCAGCTGCTTCTGTTCCCGCGCAGATTGTGAGACTCTTGGCTCTGTCTACCCCGTAAATGATAAAAACGTGATACCTATACATATTTATATCTGTTTGTTCTAGAAATAATGCTGGAGTCATTCCTCAAGAGGTACGGAACCCAAAACTACGCTTCTGGTGTGCTGAAAATTGCAGTAGTTCGTGGGAATAAGGAACTTAAGTCAAAATCTACCGATTTTGGAAATAAGGTACAGACTAGTGTATAGAACCGGGAAATCCCGGTACTGAAAATCCCGGGATTTCCCGGTTCTTTTGTGGCGGTAATAGAACCGGGAATTAAAATACAAGAACCGGGATTTTCGGTACTTTCGGGATTTTTTTTATTTTTTATATTTGGTTCGCCAACTGGCTGTGAGAGCATCCAAGTTGTCAGGCTTCTTATATTATTATTCAAATCGTTAATTGACATCATTAAAAAAACCTCATAGAACTCATTGTTTGGTTTTGTAATCAGCTGAAATGTATACCCTCATAGTCTATACGGAAAAATCCGTTTAAATATATGGCAATTGACATGGCATATGTTTAAATATATTGCAACACTGACGCTGTGCGCGGCGAACGATGCAGGAGCAGAACTCTGTGGTGATTCGAAAGATTCGGAAGGATGTTAGATCGACGCAGAATGACGAACTCGAAACAAATGTAAAAATCGAGGTGGCTCTTTTCGAGAATGGAGGCTATCGTTGGCGACATTTATCACAAGCTTATGATCATCTTCTGAGTATTCCATTCACCAGTGTTGAGCCAGAAAGGATTTTTTCTTCGGCTGACCTGCGCTGCGGTGTAATAAAATTTGGACTAACGAATTGGTAACTTTGGACGCGTTGATATTTTTGAGGACATATATTACAAAGAAAAAGAAGCTTTCAAAAAGACTGTGATCACTATATTTTATTTGATTGTTAGATGTTAATCTGTTGGCGTAGCTTTATTTGATTTTTATATCATATATGTAATTTTATTGTAGGGTTCCAATTGTTTTCACGACGTTAATTAAGAGTACTTTCAATAATAATTATAGTTTGGTTTTAACTGGATAATTAATGAATACTTAGTTTGACTATTGCTAAAGGTTGATTTAGTCATTAATTATAATTAAAGATAAATTATTTATGGTTGAAAAAAAAAATAAGTACCGAAAATCCCGGGAATCCCGGTTCCAGCAAAGTCCAGTACCGAAAATCCCGGTTCCTCGAAACATATCCGGTTCTCTATACACTAGTACAGACCTACCTTATTTTTATTTTTTTAAGCACTGAGTAATATGTATACACCCATATCTATACCACGGAATTCTTCACCATTCAGAATATCAGTGTGTAGCATAAGTGAGCACTAAGATAGAGTATTTGGATATTCTACCCCTTAGAGGGTGAAAAACGAATTTCACACGGGCGAAGTCGAGGGCAAAATCTTGTTAATTGAGGTTATTGTTAAAAGCTTAATGTTGTTGGCTTCGCCCGCGTGTATTTCCCTCGGGAGTAGTGCTTTTTCCCGGGATGAAAGGTACCCTATGTCTTTCTCAATATTTCGATATTTATGCGTAAGGAAGATTGGTTCAGTGCATAAAGCGTAAAGAGGTATCAAACAAACAAATAAACAAACAAACTCACTTTCGCATTTAAGATATTAATAATTAGGATTACATTAACTGACCTATTTATAAAAAGCATCTTCATTCTAAACTTCGAATCGCAAGGAATTTATCAGATTGTATTGAATCATTTTAGGTGCTGTACGGAGGGCCAGTGATGGACTTCAAGTGTCGACAGACGCTGCTAGCCAGAAAGGACTCCTCTCGGTTTTGGGGAGATGACTTCCACGAATATTCTGTGCACTGGGGCCCAGGTAATTACAAGTTTTGTACAGGTCCTTTTTACAAAATGACCAGCGTGCTGCAGCGGTCGCAAAATGGCCATTTTGTAGAATTCGCAAAATAAGTAAGTAGTTCACATAATTGCATCAGACAGCCCTCTATTCAGCTAAGCGTGGCTTTCGTGTGTCACGACTCTTGGCTCTGTCTACCACGTAAGGGATAAAGACTTGTTTCTATGTATGTACCTATGTATAATTATACATAGGTACATACATAGAAATGCAAGGCAATGATAAATACTGGACATTCAGCAGTGTGCGAATTAGACATTCTGCGAAATAGATATTTTGCGACCGCTGGACATTTTTAAAATGGAAATTCTGCGCCTAAACGACGAGTTTATATACCTACCTAAATTAATGAATATCAAAAGGCTTGCGCACATGCCAACTGTAACCAAATATTGGTGTATGATTGTACTGTTGAGAAAGCTTAGGATGTATATGAAGGGTTTTCGTAAGGCGAACAGAAGCCGAATTTTTTAGGATTTCTGTCTGTCTGTGTGTGTTTTTATGAGTATCACGTAATAGCTACTGAATTACTGTGAAATAATTTAATTAAGTATAAACTTCCACAACGACCGGTCCTGCGCTGCCCGCATCCATGCGCATCCCGCGACCTTCACCAGGTCGTCGGTCGTCGTGGAAATCCTTGGGGGAGGCCTTTGTCCAGCAGTGAACGTCTTTTGGCTGGGAGAGAAGTATAAACTAGGTATGAAAACCGCATCAAATTTCTTTCGGTAGGTAGGTACCTACTTTCCAAGTTTTTACCTATACATTAACCTGGTTTCTCCATCAGATCGCATCATCCTGTCGGTGGACGGATCAGAGTGGGCGCGCATCGAGCCGGCGTCCACCGGCCTCAGCGGCAGGCATCCCCACACCTGCTCCCAGCTGCCGAGGGCATTGCTCTCTTCGGGCTCCAAGATGGCGCCTTTTGACCAACCGGTGAGTTATTTTTACACGCGGGGTCCGATGTCCGGAAGTACTTCAAACCTTGGGTATTTTGTACTTACCCCAATACCTTACTCACCCGCATCGGGATTTCTGAAGGACTGCATGACCTTCAGAATATCATCTGTTGCCTATAGTCCTCCAGGGCCGGATATGCTGATCCCAGGAGTTAATCAACATCATCAGCTAATGGCTAAGCTCGCTACACCGTAAACCTCATCTGACAAGATTGTGGTCAAGAGCAAACCCATGTTTTGTATAAAAAAGCCATATTATACAGTGGCACTACACCCTTTTGGAGCCCTGTGTCTCACTCAGTGCCTCACACTCATACGTATAAAGGGGTGCCCTTTCCAACTATAGGTACCTGAGGGGCCACCCGAATTTTACGCCACTGGTTCGAGGCCTCTGAAGCTCGGGGGCGCCGTATAATTTTAACGGGGCGTTAGCTAGTGGCAATAAGCCCCTGCTACGGTATAAATGAGATCAATCTGACTCATGTAATTTATACTCCTTGTCGATCCTTATGGAAGGCCAGTGCCCCAACAGTAGGGATATTAAAACGAAATGATCATCAATCAAAAAAAAATCTGTGTATTGCCCTCCGGTAGTGCCACTGAGGTGTGACCATTTTGTATTGCTGCAGCACACTTGTTTTTAGATTATTTTTCGTTGTTGTATACTCTATTGTCTTTTAATTATTTGTTGTATGAAAATGTATGTGTGCTGCATATAAAGTTGTTCATCTATCTATGATGACTTACAGCAAAAACTCTTTTCAGTTTTACATAACCCTGGGTGTAGCCGCTGGCGGCATCTCAGAGTTCCCTGACGACGTAAAAACCAAATCAAGTTGGCCTAAGCCGTGGAGGAACGGCGCTCACAAGGCTATGCTAAACTTCTGGAATGATATGGATTCCTGGTACTCCACGTGGAACCAACCGGCGCTGCTTGTGGACTATGTTAAGGTTTTAGCGTTGTGATGTGCCATTTAGGTTAAATTACTGACTGAATAATAGTAAAATATCTTTTTACAAATTGAATTTTGATTCCAAAGTAATCCTGTATATAAGTACCTAGGTAATGCTTTAAAAAAATCTCAAACTGTCAAAAACTCAAACTGTATATACCTAGCTACTAGCTATCTATACTAGCGCTTTGCCCCGGCTTCGCATGCGAAGTTTATACATACATTGTAGCCTATGTCACTCAGGCATAATGTAGCTTTCTATTGGTGAAAGAATTTTTGAATTCGGCTCAGTAGTTCCGAAGTTAACCCCTACAAACACTTTTTTTTATTAAATTAGTACGATGTAGGTTATGTTCATCCCAGACATGTTTTTATAAACCTGCCCTATATGCCCTTTTCAGTTCTTGCCCTGTCCATGCCCTTTTTAATTTTTATACAATATTTGAAAATCTTCTAGGTTAAAGTGGGGTCTGGCGAATACGTCGACTGTAGCTAGAGTTTACAGCACACCGATTATCACGAGACCGCCTTTAAGCCGCAAGAGTCTGCAGCACGCGACTACACTGAGTTGTAGTGATAATGTGTGTGATATATCTGTCTCTTTTTAGCACAGCATTTAGTGCATATGAAGAAAGAGTACATCCAATATGTCAACAGTTCAACTTATAGCGGCGTTAATCAAAGTGCTGCAGGGTGCTGTCGGGTGTAGCTGGTCGCTGAAACCGGCGGCACCTTGCAGCACCTTGATAGACGCCGGCTTAGGGATGTATGCAAACACGAAAACAAAACATCGATATATCGATATTTTGTCTTTCTTGGCAGGTACTTACAAACTAGGGACAACCCGTCTGTCTGCTCGCGATAAACTCAAAAACTACTGAACAGATGTTTATGCGGTTTATACTAATGGACTGGGTGGGTCATGTCATAATAAAGGAAAGCTTTGATGTACAATTTTCTCGGGCAAAGCCGTGGGTATAAGCTAGTCGATATATAAATATGTAATTCTATTGCGTTGCATTAAAATGATTTTCTAAAAACCGCATCAAAATCGGTACAGCCAAACGCTAGATAATCGCGGACAAACATACATACAAAAATCCAGGTCAAACTGAGAACCTCCTTTTTTTGAAGTCGGTTAAAAGTAGCATTTTTAATAATGTTTTTGGTTTTTTATAAGATGTTGTGTATACGTTTATCTTTGTATAGTAAAGTATTTAAAGTATATTTTATAGATTTTCTAAGGTTTCTAGATTGATGGAAATACACTCCTTGAAACTACTACAAAAACAAATTTTACCTACCAAAAAATAAAATAAAAGCTTCTATATAACTAATAATAAACATCGATGTTTTACTACACCCCTAAGTCTCGGTATAGTTAACGGAGGCCGCAGGTCGCAGCGGCTAACGCCGTCTGCTGCTAGCTTAAGGGGATGTAATCCATGATTACCTAATAATTTATTTCATCGTATTGTTTGGTTTATTATTTTATTTAGGTGAAGTTTATATCACTGATTACAAAATAACACATTAATTTGTTTTTAAAACTGGTATTGCCTTTTGCAACACACTAATCGTCATTATTATGGATTCTTAGCCATTACCATCTCTCTCTTTAGTCGTATTTCCTCATGACTGAGGGTTGTGGTCATTATATGGAATGAAACACACACAACGACTCTCTTTGCAATTTTAATGGAGTGGTTTGCCATTGCCTTCTCCATTTCACACACTAGCTGATTATCATCAACCAGAGTGCAGGTTTCCTCACGATGTTTTCCTTCACCGGAAGTAAGTGGTGGTCGATGAAAACTAACATGAGTCAGATTGGTATACAAAGCCATGTAGCCCGGGCAGGATTCGAACCTGGGATTTTGCATCCACAGGCGGGCGCCCCACCAGTCGGCCACCACCGTTTCAGCCATTACCATAAGTTTTAAAAAATAGAATACTATTAGCCTGATGCGATTACCACCAGTAATTATTGTTTAAATCAAATATCACCTAATTTCTTTCGATATTTTTAACTTTGCACGCATTCCAGATGATTTAAAAAAGGCTTCAAAATGAATCAGAAATAATCCAAAACGCGGCGCCTTAAGTTTGCGACAGTCTGCGTTCCTGTGTAGAAAGCCGCTTCTCGTAATAACTTTTTTGTGAATTTATTTTTTGTGGAGTTGTTGTGACAATATGTCTATCTCTTTTTAGCTCTTTTAAGACGAAAGAGTGCAACCAATTTGTTAACAGTTTGACTTAAAATCTGTCGAGAATCCGAGACGCCGCAAAGCCACTCCGCACTCGCCGCTCTTTCCCCTCAACGTTACGCTGATATCGACGTTACAAGAGACCATTCTCAACGGTTTTCATATAATTTTGTGTCCTACGTGACGTGTAGCTCGTCGCTGCGTAAACGCGAGAACGCGCCATTAGATGACAGAGTAATGAAGAATAATAAAAAGGACGAAATAAAATACTTTAATAATATTGGACTATGTTTATTCAAGATGTGTTCTATGTGTTCGGGATTACAGATCAAATCTCACTGCCGCCTGGGTTTTACACAAAGTTCACAACAATTACAGACCGCCAAATTCGATTGATGGGATATAGGCAAGATAAGCAAGAATTTTTTTTTACTGATGTTATATTGAGCAGTATAACAAATTGTTTTTTTTTTGTTCAATCTGGTATACCGTATAACTAGATGGACAGACCCATGGTAAGCGATCACAACAGCCTATGAACTCCTGCAACACCAGATGGCAAGCGCGCAACAACGACCCTAAACAAGTCTAATCTTTTTTACATGCACTTGTGAACTATTAGTTGCCATCGTGGTGTCGCTTCTGTTTACGTTTAGTCAAAATTGTGTTTTAGTGGCGTTTCTATTGTAGTGCTTTTTATTCAATCATAACGTTCACTCGTTCATATTATGCGTACTATTGCAAGACGACATATAGCTTATACCAAAAATATTTCGCCTTATTACATCAATATTTTCAATTCCTTGTTGTTGCGTTTTTTTATCGATTTTACTAAATCACTGGAGACATTACAATCTCATCCCAAATTTGACGGCCTATAAATGTTGCAGGATATACAATATACAATGTCTTCTCATACACAACCAGCTGTATTACCATTCCATGTTTTTTATAACATACTTTCAAATATAACGCTTACAATCACTGTTGTTCACTATAGTCCGTTTCTGAGACAGATGGATAATGTATTATTGTTTTCTTTTTCTGTTTTGATACGCAAATATAATTACACAGCCCTTTTATAACATCATTACGTCATCATTCGAACAAGGCAATGATAGAAAATTGATTAATGTGAGCGAAAGAGAGAGAGAGCGATTCATCGTTAATTTTTCCGTCTGACTCGGAAACTGAGCATAGTCAGTACAATAGTACTTGATAAACTAGAAAGGATGGACTTAAAATGAAACATGACTTTTGACATATCATTGGATGCATGTTGTGTCAGTGGATTTTAAACCTTATCTTCATTCCTTATCTATATAATTATAGTCACTAAAATGATTAAATCTGACCTATTCTTTAAGGCCCATTTTAGACGGTGCATGTTTCTTGCCCGTTGCAAACAATTAAATTGAAGCAATAATTTACTTGCATGGTCTAAATAACAGCTTCTTGCAATTATTGATAGTCAATTGTTGCTCTTGTATGCACAAGAAAATTACACCGTCTAAAAGGGGCCTTAACAGATGTTAGCTGACTTGTATACTGTATCTCCCAATATCATATGAGATATAATAGTAGTATTCTATGTTTCGTTTGTGATACATAGATTTTATTTGGATTTTAACATTTCCTTACTAATAGAGAGGTGAAAACATTAGAGAGTTGTATTTAGAATACAAAATATTGACCGCTGTGACACTGTTTAGATTTGGACAGGTGATAGACGATTTTAGAGCTTGAAAAAGGATTTTTAAAAAAGGTGAAGTGATTAAAAATTGCGCTAATTTGGCCCTTGACTGTGTATGGTAATTTTTACGTAGCTTTCTAACATCAGATAAATAGTAGATTTTACAACAAGTGCACAAAACGAATCATTTTTATCCGAGACTTTTAGCAGCCCGAGCCGAGGGCGGTAGTAATGTCGAGGATAAAAATCGTTTTGTGGACGAGTTATAAACTCTGCTTTTCACTTCGATTGCGAGGAAATAAAACAGAAAACGCACGAAAAAACAAGAGCTGTTTCCCGCCGCTTCATTTTTTACATCTTACGACATTGATATTAGGCTTCGGCTGCAGACCTATACAGCCTACTATTAAATTAATTTTGCAATAATAATTTTCTTATATTAATTAAATAATTTTAATATTATTTATGTCTTAAAAAACACATAAGGCAAATAAATTAAAGTAAAAATTATAAAATAACAAATTCTATCTATGAACTTTTTATTGTGTTTGGCTGTATGGCTCATTATCTTTGCCTTAATATAGATACATTTATGAGTAGATACGTTAATGCCCTTGTGCACAAAATTCGATTTTGTGCAGCCTATATCCTGCACAAATAAGCACTTTCTGAGCATGAGAAGTGAAAAATAAATTTATACCTATTTTTAAATATTATTTTTGCTTAATTTTAACTAAATTAAAGCTGCCATTAAAAGCTGTTTAAAACTGGTAATGTGTGGTAGGTCAAAACAAGCAGTGGACTTGCACTTAAAAAATAGTCCGATGAATATGAGACCTTTTTATGAATTCGGTTAATATTTTTGACGTATCAATCCTAAACAATGCCACCGCCAGCCAACTTATAAAACACTATAAGTAGATCAATATAATTTCACATACATTAACATTTCTACATTAGAATTAACATTTAGGACAATATGCAATACATTTATCTACATAAAACCAATCCCTACATATTATTATATAGGTTTTTTACATCAAAATGTATGCTCTAATGCGATGATACATCTGGATGAAAATAAATTTATTTCGATTTCAAACGAACTGCCAAAAAAATGTGTAATGTTATTCTGACATTAGTATTTTGATTTTGTTATGTAAAAAATCCTTTTGAAATAAATTTTAATGAAATCACTAAAATTATTTCCGTTGATATATTTTTATTAAGATATTTGTACGAATAAAAAAAAACTCTCAACTTGATGTATCATCGCCGAAAGTAAACATAGCTAAGTTAGATGCCAATTACTATGATTATATAATAAATATATCATATATAGGTTTTCAATCAAATTCACTCGTTACGATATGACTCGAAA
Organism: Ephestia elutella; assembly: GCA_018467065.1. Classification (NCBI taxonomy): domain Eukaryota; kingdom Metazoa; phylum Arthropoda; class Insecta; order Lepidoptera; family Pyralidae; genus Ephestia; species Ephestia elutella. The sequence continues at coordinate 2,382,613 of CM031592.1, read as the reverse complement.
TCACCAATCATTTTACTAACGAAACTTTTAATTATTTATTTTTTTAATTATTTCCAACAATTAGGGTAAAGTGAAAATAAGGACAGATTTTTAACATTTACAATATGTAGATAAGATGCAAGTAGGTTTGACTCGATAGAATAAAAATACTCACATACATTTTTTTCAATTTTCATTTTTGATTTTTCATGAAATAAAGACGGTTTCAAAAACCCTGTGACACTCGACATAATTAATTTTAATATTTTATTTATTAATAAAAAAAATTGTACCATACCAAACTGACGGTTGTCGTCGGTAGGTACCTACTTTAAAAAATATACCAATACTGCATTTTCACATAATTTTATATTAAATAAAAAAACATATTCACCAATATTTATAATAAATAAATACGCGCCACTTTTTTGTCGAAAATTATACACACATATACATAAATTAAAATTTAATAATATTATTTTTTATAACAGCGCTTGCATAAGGAGCATCAATGAAGGTGTAATAAAATACAAATATTTCGAGGTTGATATAATTTTTTTTTTGTTTTTAAATAAATAAAATTAGCCTACCATCACCGTTCGAACACCCAGCACCATACTTAGACCAAACACGTGAGTTTAATATTTTACTGTTCCCTAAATAATTTATTAATCTATAAATAAAATAAAATTTATCTAAATATGTGAGAATAAAATATTTGCTTCTTTTTCTATACATACGAAACTATTATTAATATCCGTAAGGCCGCACTTTAACCATTCCATGAGTATTTACGGTAAAAAAAAAAGAAAATCTAGGGAACAGTATGGCAGAATATTATACTCCAAAATTAACACGTATCCCTTCTATCACAGCCATCACTCACTCAAACTAAATAATTTTACGTTACGAAGTGAGAAATTTTATAAGATTTTTTACGTTATTACAAAGTATGGAAATGTACTTAAAAAGAAACTGCTGCCTTGAATCGACTTGTAAACAAAATAAAACGGATTTTAAGGTGTGCTTTGAAATTAATAAACTTATTTAAGATTTTTCATATAATTAATTATTCAATGAATTGTGTTTAAAATAATAATGATGAAGTAAAATGCAAAAACAGTGAAGATGGTGAATCAGAAAGAAAAAAAAATAGGTTGACAATATACGTTTTCACGCACAAACGAAGAAAAATTAATTTACATTCAAATTAATTTAAAATATTAACTGATATTGCTATTGTATTCTACTAATTATACAGATAATAAATTATTTAATGCTATATATCCTCTACACTCAGCTACAGAATAAATTTAATGGTCCTCAATAGTTTTATGTAGGGGGCAGCACTAGACATTTGCGACATAATTTTTATCAGAAAATTATATACGGATCATTAGCATTTAAAATAAAAAAAAATACTCATACTTTTTTACTAGCAAACGAAAACAAAAGATTAAATGCGAAAAAAAAGTTTATTGTACATATTATAAAAATATCATACAAGTTATTTAAAATAATTCAATAAATACAGAAACAATGTTTATATAATGCAATATGCACATAAATAAATTTATTTTACAAAAAGTACACCAAAGTATATTTAACTAAATGCATTTCCACACCATAAAAAATAAATACGGCATGCGTAGAATCACAAGTTTTTATACCTATTTTACTGAATAAGCCTGTTTCTTAGGAAAGTTCAATAAGAAATCCGCCAGGGGCAGCACTGTTGAATAATTACGCTTGATCTCTCTGCAACCCTAAATTTATTTATTAAAATATTTTTTTTTTTAACCTGAATAAAACTTTAGGAAATAAATTGAAGATATTTTTTTTAGCCCCCGCCAGTGATGCCTCTAGCGGATTTCGTTTGAAACCTTCAGAGGAAAATGGCTACTTAACATAATGTCATGCTTTTTAAATAGACATAAAATATACATAACAAATTACACACCAAAAATATGATTTAAAACGTTCTTCATGAGCGCCGTGGTAAGGAAATGAGGGAATCGTGCCGTCTCTTTCTAATTTGAGGCGAAATACAAAGTGTGAAAGAGATAAAGCGATATGATACACGCCAATTCCTTACTTAAATTACTTTTTTACAGATGAATATTATTGATTCTAAGTGAAATTACATTATTTTTAGCCATTTAATTTGATATTTGATTCTAATGTTATATTCGAATTTATTGAATTAATATGCGATAATTTTGTCGAATGGAATTTTAATGTGAAATTTATGAAATTACTCGTATTTGATCCATAATGAATGTATGATAGTATTACACATATTTTATCTCCTACGACTATCTACTAGATTCAAATACCTATTTGTTGATAAGTTATTTACAAAGGACTTTAAGTCCTGAATAATAATTTTCCATTTGGGAGTTCACAACATCTTGTTTTGGTACAAATAATGCTTTTTATTGGTATTTAAAATGGAACTACAGAAGTAGCATTAAAAAGCAACTATAATCCCATCAAAATTGAACCTTCTATCACAATAACAAGGTTCAAAATATACTGACAAACAATCAACTAAATTACATCACCACTATGTGGCATCATTTTCTGTATTTTTTACTAGGTACGATCATTTGCACCGAATAATTGTCTAATCAACAACATGCTCAATTTTTTTCTATTTTCTAAACACAAAAACGGCCATAATCATAGAAACTGTCCTTATACCACAAAAATCTACGCGGCACTAGACAATTAAAAAACTAATCACTGACATATTCACTAAGACACTTAAACAATAAAATAAATAAATTAAAATAATAAAAAAAACACACACACCAAGAATACTGCGGCAGCGAAAATAAATTAAAAACGAATAGGAATATCAATTTTGCCGTCGGAAATCGAGAACGGTCTATTTTGTCCATTGTTGCCGCACCGGCAATTTTCACTGAAGATGCACGCGTCGTTGCCACTTCGTGCTAACAACGCTTCCTTGTTTAATTTCAAACCTGGAAGCGTTCGATTTCGGCGCGGAGAACTGTCGTTCTGACAGCTGTCAGTTTGGCAGCTGTCGTAGTGACAGCTGTCGGTGTGACAGTGACAGCTGTCACGGTGACAGTCCCCGCGCACGCGCCGTGGCCCGCTTACTGCGCTTTCCTCTGCGTCTCGTGTCATACGAAGTCCATCGCATCGTGGGCCTTCGTGGAAAACTTACCGAACGCTCGCTTCTTGAGGGCGCGCTCGATCACTTTCTTCACTTCGCTCACTATGAACACGCTGGACGTGAGGCAGACTAAGAATATGAGATCTGGAAAGAGATTGAATTTTTTTTAAATCATTTTTAGGGTTCATAAGTACACAAGGAACCCTTATACCGTCACGTCTGTCCGCGGCTTAGCTCTTCTTCTTATCGAGCGTGTTGTTACTAACACTGGTGTCAGATTTTATTCAAGTCGCCTAGAGGCATCTGACATGACTTTTACAACTACCGCCATCTAGTGCCAGTAGCCGTATACACACTAGTAAACTAAACAGCCCATGTGCAGGTTTCCTCACGATGTTTTCCTTCACCGGAAGCAGGTGGTGGTCTATAAGAAAACTATCATACATGAGTCAGATTGATCTGCAAACTCATGTGACACAGGTGAAATTAAATGAAAATTATTTTATGTAAATGGGCTAAAAAGAGCACTTTTAAATCGTCGTATACTTGTTTTTTAGTTAGTTGACGTCATAAAATTACTTAAAGCTAAGGTTACTAGGACCTCAGGCGGATGTCATTACATTACCACTTGGGTACCACCGCTTGGCTTAGCTCAGATAGTATTAGTCCTAGAATACTACTAAGTATCTAAGTATATTTTGTGTGTCAATAAATATATTTGTATTTATATGGGATCTGCAAAGTAATAGGTAGATTCAGTGGGTCGCCACCAACGTGAGTTACCAGGTAACTCAAAACCCTTCACGGGTCTCGGGGAATTGGGTGAAATGGTTCCAGCATAAGTGGACTGATCACCCGTCTGGTGCTCGCGCTGGTGTCCCCATTTAGTAAATAATAATAAATAATAATCTATATGGGATGAAGGTCCTAAAAGATCTGGAGCGATACAAACCGTGTCCGGTGAGCGCCTCAGTCTGGAAGATCCTCTGCAGCGGCGGGAAGAATACTACCAACATCTGCCCGACCAGGCTCAGTGTCACCGCTATCAGGAACATTCTGGAATAAACAAATAAACAAGGGTCATTTAATTGTAAGACATATGTTGTAAAGTGACGTCTTTGGAAAAAATGCAGCAGTGGAGTTTGTTGCGCCGCCTCTTCTCCACTTGCGCTTTGGAGGCGGTGGTAACCTTAGCTTTAAGTAATTTTATGACGTCAACTAACTAAAAAACAAGAATATGACGATTTAAAAGTGCGATTTTTAAACCTATTTTAATAAAAAACAATTGACTTTGATTTCGAACAAGATGAAACATGTGTTGAAGAGGCATACATACTTGTTAGAGAACAGTCCCACTTGAAACACGGACTTGGTCTGCGACCGACAGGACAGAGCGTTGAACATGTCGAACAAGACGAAACATGTGAACGTCATTGTAGTGTCGCGCGGCGTTATCTTGTTGTCCGACATCTGGAAAAGAAAGTTATGTTTTAAAATAGATACTTAAAGAATTTTTGTATATATTCTTTTTTAGAAAATAATTTCTTGACGAGCCACACAAAATTGACATTTCGGCAACTGTCTCCCTCGCACGAAATTACATTTTTAAAGATTGTGGTAAAACTCAGACCTTAATTCCAAAAAGTACCTCGATATCTTACTCTTCTTCTTCAATCCCTTCTCCCATTTATTGGGGGTTGATCTTGCTATTTTTCTCAAATGCAATATTTTATACATTATTTAACATATTCAACAGTGCCAATTCTGCAGAATAATAGATTAACGAGTTAAAAGTTAAGTGTGTTATATATAACAAAGCGAAATTACATTGGTGATCATTTGTAAGCCCATGAGGGACAACGCGGCTATAGTTGTGGACAGTTGGGAATAGTCACACCTGTACACGATTAAGAAACTTAAAACCTTAAAAATAAGGCTTTTTCCACTTACCAGCCATAATAAAGTTGGTCCAGAGTACCTGCATGGCATTCAAAAGGTTAGGGATGGCCATCAGAGTGGCGAGGGTAATAAGGGACAACGCGGCTATAGATGTGGACAGATGGAAGATATCCTAGTCCCAGCTGTTCATGATTTACAACTTTCGAATAATTTTTAAAAGTAGGTAGTTTATCGAGTAATATCCGAGAGACGGAAAGCGACGAACTGGATTACGATGGCCTAGGATAGAGAAGTATGGCTGGCGAGGCAAAGCAGTGGGTAGGGGAAACTGATGATGATGGCGGCGGAGAGCAGCACGTTGAGCAGCAGCCCACAGTAGTGGCACCCACCTCCCTGTTGAACACCCACAGTGTCCCGGCGATGATGATGGCGGCGGAGAGCAGCACGTTGAGCAGCAGCCCACAGTAGTGGCACCCACCTCCTGTTGAACACCCACAGTGTCCCGGCGATGATGATGGCGGCGGAGAGCAGCACGTTGAGCAGCAGCCCACAGTAGTGGCACCCACCTCCCTGTTGAACACCCACAGTGTCCCGGCGATGATGATGGCGGCGGAGAGCAGCACGTTGAGCAGCAGCCCACAGTAGTGGCACCCACCTCCCTGTTGAACACCCACAGTGTCCCGGCGATGATGATGGCGGCGGAGAGCAGCACGTTGAGCAGCAGCCCACAGTAGTGGCACCCACCTCCCTGTTGAACACCCACAGTGTCCCGGCGATGATGATGGCGGCGGAGAGCAGCACGTTGAGCAGCAGCCCACAGTAGTGGCACCCACCTCCCTGTTGAACACCCACAGTGTCCCGGCGATGATGATGGCGGCGGAGAGCAGCACGTTGAGCAGCAGCCCACAGTAGTGGCACCCACCTCCCTGTTGAACACCCACAGTGTCCCGGCGATGATGATGGCGGCGGAGAGCAGCACGTTGAGCAGCAGCCCACGGTAGTGGCACCCACCTCCCTGTTGAACACCCACAGTGTCCCGGCGATGATGATGGCGGCGGAGAGCAGCACGTTGAGCAGCAGCCCACAGTAGTGGCACCCACCTCCCTGTTGAACACCCACAGTGTCCCGGCGATGATGATGGCGGCGGAGAGCAGCACGTTGAGCAGCAGCCCACAGTAGTGGCACCCACCTCCCTGTTGAACACCCACAGTGTCCCGGCGATGATGATGGCGGCGGAGAGCAGCACGTTGAGCAGCAGCCCACAGTAGTGGCACCCACCTCCCTGTTGAACACCCACAGTGTCCCGGCGATGATGATGGCGGCGGAGAGCAGCACGTTGAGCAGCAGCCCACAGTAGTGGCACCCACCTCCCTGTTGAACACCCACAGTGTCCCGGCGATGATGATGGCGGCGGAGAGCAGCACGTTGAGCAGCAGCCCACAGTAGTGGCACCCACCTCCCTGTTGAACACCCACAGTGTCCCGGCGATGATGATGGCGGCGGAGAGCAGCACGTTGAGCAGCAGCCCACAGTAGTGGCACCCACCTCCCTGTTGAACACCCACAGTGTCCCGGCGATGATGATGGCGGCGGAGAGCAGCACGTTGAGCAGCAGCCCACAGTAGTGGCACCCACCTCCCTGTTGAACACCCACAGTGTCCCGGCGATGATGATGGCGGCGGAGAGCAGCACGTTGAGCAGCAGCCCACAGTAGTGGCACCCACCTCCCTGTTGAACACCCACAGTGTCCCGGCGATGATGATGGCGGCGGAGAGCAGCACGTTGAGCAGCAGCCCACAGTAGTGGCACCCACCTCCCTGTTGAACACCCACAGTGTCCCGGCGATGATGATGGCGGCGGAGAGCAGCACGTTGAGCAGCAGCCCACAGTAGTGGCACCCACCTCCTGTTGAACACCCACAGTGTCCCGGCGATGATGATGGCGGCGGAGAGCAGCACGTTGAGCAGCAGCCCACAGTAGTGGCACCCACCTCCCTGTTGAACACCCACAGTGTCCCGGCGATGATGATGGCGGCGGAGAGCAGCACGTTGAGCAGCAGCCCACAGTAGTGGCACCCACCTCCCTGTTGAACACCCACAGTGTCCCGGCGATGATGATGGCGGCGGAGAGCAGCACGTTGAGCAGCAGCCCACAGTAGTGGCACCCACCTCCCTGTTGAACACCCACAGTGTCCCGGCGATGATGATGGCGGCGGAGAGCAGCACGTTGAGCAGCAGCCCACAGTAGTGGCACCCACCTCCCTGTTGAACACCCACAGTGTCCCGGCGATGATGATGGCGGCGGAGAGCAGCACGTTGAGCAGCAGCCCACAGTAGTGGCACCCACCTCCCTGTTGAACACCCACAGTGTCCCGGCGATGATGATGGCGGCGGAGAGCAGCACGTTGAGCAGCAGCCCACAGTAGTGGCACCCACCTCCCTGTTGAACACCCACAGTGTCCCGGCGATGATGATGGCGGCGGAGAGCAGCACGTTGAGCAGCAGCCCACAGTAGTGGCACCCACCTCCCTGTTGAACACCCACAGTGTCCCGGCGATGATGATGGCGGCGGAGAGCAGCACGTTGAGCAGCAGCCCACAGTAGTGGCACCCACCTCCCTGTTGAACACCCACAGTGTCCCGGCGATGATGATGGCGGCGGAGAGCAGCACGTTGAGCAGCAGCCCACAGTAGTGGCACCCACCTCCCTGTTGAACACCCACAGTGTCCCGGCGATGATGATGGCGGCGGAGAGCAGCACGTTGAGCAGCAGCCCACAGTAGTGGCACCCACCTCCCTGTTGAACACCCACAGTGTCCCGGCGATGATGATGGCGGCGGAGAGCAGCACGTTGAGCAGCAGCCCACAGTAGTGGCACCCACCTCCCTGTTGAACACCCACAGTGTCCCGGCGATGATGATGGCGGCGGAGAGCAGCACGTTGAGCAGCAGCCCACAGTAGTGGCACCCACCTCCCTGTTGAACACCCACAGTGTCCCGGCGATGATGATGGCGGCGGAGAGCAGCACGTTGAGCAGCAGCCCACAGTAGTGGCACCCACCTCCCTGTTGAACACCCACAGTGTCCCGGCGATGATGATGGCGGCGGAGAGCAGCACGTTGAGCAGCAGCCCACAGTAGTGGCACCCACCTCCCTGTTGAACACCCACAGTGTCCCGGCGATGATGATGGCGGCGGAGAGCAGCACGTTGAGCAGCAGCCCACAGTAGTGGCACCCACCTCCCTGTTGAACACCCACAGTGTCCCGGCGATGATGATGGCGGCGGAGAGCAGCACGTTGAGCAGCAGCCCACAGTAGTGGCACCCACCTCCCTGTTGAACACCCACAGTGTCCCGGCGATGATGATGGCGGCGGAGAGCAGCACGTTGAGCAGCAGCCCACAGTAGTGGCACCCACCTCCCTGTTGAACACCCACAGTGTCCCGGCGATGATGATGGCGGCGGAGAGCAGCACGTTGAGCAGCAGCCCACAGTAGTGGCACCCACCTCCCTGTTGAACACCCACAGTGTCCCGGCGATGATGATGGCGGCGGAGAGCAGCACGTTGAGCAGCAGCCCACAGTAGTGGCACCCACCTCCCTGTTGAACACCCACAGTGTCCCGGCGATGATGATGGCGGCGGAGAGCAGCACGTTGAGCAGCAGCCCGCGCGAGATGATGCGGCGCGTGACGTCACGCGGCCGCCGCGCCACCACCTCGTGGTCCACCGGCTCCACGCCCAGCGACTGGGCTGGGGGACCTGACATCAAATCAAAAACAACTTGAATAATAGCCCAAAATTCCCGAAATTCCCGAGAATTTATGCGGAGCGTTAGAGGGCTAGGGATGCCCGTCAAAGTAGCTAGGGCAATAATGGACAACGCGGCTATATAGGGTGTTTTTTAAATCATTGGCATCCTTTCTACTGGTGAAAGTACTCATGAACATGAGCAACTTTTTGTATGGGACCGACTTAATCCGATGGAAAAAAAAATCAGCTGTTCCATACTATTTTCCAATACCTACTCACCCGAAATGTATGGAACAGCTGATTTTTTTTTCCATCGGATTGAGTCGGTCCCATACAAAAAGTTGCTCATGTTCATGACTACTTTCACCAGTCGAAAGGATGCCAATGATTTAAAAAAAACATCCTGTATATGTGGACAGTCGAAACATAATCCCAGCTGTACACGAACACCGGCGGCGCTTCGACTGTATCGAATTGTACATCCATGCCAGGAAGCATTACAAAAAAGAATCTCATTTGACGTAACAGTATTAGTGACTGTCACTGTCAAACGTACCGACGTCAGGCAGGTGGTCGCAACTTCAAAGGAAAATCTGATCTTTGAAGTAGCGTTATAATGGCCGACTATTTCCATCTCATTTGGTGTCAAGAGTTCAACACTTGGCGCTTTTTACTATAGATAGTATTGCAAGTGGAAATCGCTAGTCTCTGCCTACCCCCACGGGAAAAAGGCGTGATAATATGTATGTATGTATGTATGTATGTATGTAGTATTGCCTATTATATCATATATTTCTTATTATGTTAATCCACAATATCTGCATAGCGTTCAGAGGGTTAGGAATACACATAATAGTAGCGAGAGCTATAAGGAACAACGCGGCTATAAATGTAGCCAGTTGGAAGATACACCAGCTGTACACGATTTACGACCTTATCACCTCACAAAAAAGTTTATTTTCAGTAACCATCTATAATAATCTTGATCCACAATATCTGCATAACGTTCAAAATGTTAGGGATGCCCATTATATTAGAGTAGCAAGGGCAATAAGGGACAACGCGGCTTAAGATGTGAACAGTTGGAAAATATTCCCAGCTGTACACGATTTACAACCTTAACACCTCACAAATAAGATCTTTTTAATCGGAGTAGCAAGGGCAATAAGGGACAACGCGGCTATAAATGTAGGCAGTTGAAAGATAGTCCCAGGTTTACAGGATTTCCAATCCTAACACTTTATTTATAAGGCGTTTTTCCACTTACCATCCATAATAATGTTGATCGACAATATCTACATAGCGTTCAAAGAGATAGGGATACCCATCAAAGTAGCAAGAGCTATGAAGGACAACGGGGCGTTAAATGTAGACAATTGGAAGATAATCCCACGTTTACAGGATTTACAATCTTAACACTTTACAAATAAGGCTTTTTTTCCACTTACCATCCATAATAATGTTGATCCACAATATCTGCATAGCGTTCAGAGGGTTAGGGATGCCCATCAGAGTAGCAAGGGCTATAAGGGACAACGCGGCTATAGATGTGGACACTTGGAAGATAATCCCACGCTTACAGGATTTCCAATCTTAACACTTTATAAATAAGGCGGTTTTCCACTTACCATCCATAATAATGTTGATCCACAATATCTGCATAGCGTTCAGAGGGTTAGGGATGCCCATCAAAGTAGCGAGGGCAATAAGGGACAACGCGGCTATAGATGTGGACAGTTGGAATCGCACGAAGTTGCGGATGTTGTAAAATATGCACTTTCCTTCTTCGATCGCGGCTCTGAAAAGAGAGGGTAATGTTTAGAGAAATAATTTTCATGTGTATGTCTAGTTCAATAAATAAATAAATAATAAAATAATAAAATAAAAATTCTTTATTTGCTCCAAAAAAACGTGAATTGTTATTTAGTTATAGGAGGCCGGGGAACTCTTTTAAGCAAAAAGCCTGTGCCAGAACTCCCCGCTCTTTCCTGATGACTGCTAGAAACAGAATTTATTTAACTAAAGTTTAATTCTAGTTACATACATACCATAACCAGAAATGCCATCGACATCATCATATCTTTATAAAAAAAAGGTTTTAAAGAAATTAATTTAATTTAGTTCAATAGATAAGGCAAGTTGTCCTCTAAAGTAGAATTCATTTAACGTGGCCTAAAAGTTCATTGTACTAATTATACAAATGAAACTTTCGAAATTTATGAAAATTATCAGTTACCACGAGTATCTTGTGAAATTCATTTAGCGATAAATTTCACACTTATCGAAAGTGTCGTTAGTAAAATTAGTATACACTGGTATATAGAGGTCAATGAACTTTTATGGCACGTTAAATGATGTCTACTTTATAACTAAGGATACATCAAATATAGAGTTTTTGACAGGAAAAAAAAAATTAAAAGCTTTATTTTTCTACACCAAAAAACTAAATTCTTCTTTTCTTCTTATCGAGTTGAAATTATTATTTACTATTATATTGTTTTTGACCAGTATGTGGTAACTTTAACAACAGAGGATCTCAATGACGCTAACTCTTAATGACGCCAACGATAGGGCGATCGTTGCCGTCATTAAGATCCTCTATTGTACAAGACGAAGGGCAGTTGGGGCATGATAGCAGATCATGGATTGATTGGCAATAAAAAAACGAAATCATTCTCACATGATGGTAGCGAAGTCATCATCCACCAATATCATGTCGGCCGCCTCCTTGCAAACGTCGGTGCCATTCTTCCCCATCGCTATACCGATGTCCGCGCGTTTTAGAGCTACGCCGTCGTTTACACCATCACCTAAAAATACAAATTTCCTATTCATTTTCGATTCAGACTAAGTTTTTTAACAAAAAAAAATCCATATAGTAGAAACTTGAAATTTTGGAAAATTTCCCCCGAAGCCTCTCGCTCTCGATCAGAATTTTGCCTCGGCACTTTTTGAGCAGGACTAACCGTCTATTTGTTTATGATACGTCAATAAATAAATATATACAGACAAATCACACACATTCGGCTTCAGACCTCAGAGATCAGCATCTGATGCTGTTCAGGAACTCACTGACCACATCGTTAGGAGCTTGGACAATGGTAAAAAATGTTTGGGGATTTTCTTGGACTTTGCGAAGGCCTTTGACACGGTCTCGACTCAAATACTTATTGATAGGTTGGAGGCTTTGGGAATTCGGGGTACTCAGCTTGATTTATTTAAAAGCTACCTTAGTGACCGTAGCCAGTGTGTGGTCATCGAAGGGCATTCTAGCTCATACTCGCCAATCAGATTCGGAGTCCCACAAGGAAGTATTCTTGGTCCTACCCTCTTCCTTGTATATATAAATGACCTGTGCTCCCACAAAATCCCTAACTGCAAAATTATTTCATATGCAGATGATACTGCTTTGCTTTTCTCTGCCGATTCTTGGAATCAAGTTTTCACTTTTGCACAATCTGGTTTCGATAGCGTCTCCGACTGGCTGCGGAACAATTTACTGACCTTAAATGTCCAAAAAACTTGTTACCTTACCTTTTCCATATACTATACACCCCTCCAGCACACTCAATTCCTTTTAAGATCATTGCTCACACCCATCCCTGTATACCTTCTAATCCCTGCTCCTGTTCTTCCTTAACATGCTCGAGCACTGTTAAATACCTAGGTATAACTCTAGATAGTAGGCTGACTTTTCAGGCCCACATCAAGATCATGACTGGCAGAGTTCGCAAACTCATGTTCGTTTTTAAGAAACTTCGACACGTAGCGGAACCGCATGTCGTCAAAATGGTGTACACAGCGCTTTGCCAGTCTATTATTACATATGGTATTGTGTCGTGGGGTGGTGCTTGCAAGACCAGCCTGATCAGTCTCGAACGTGCTCAAAGGGCACTTCTGAAAGTTTGTTTGTCTAAGCCTATTCTCTTCCCTACAGTAGATCTCTATCAACTATCTCAAGTCCTTACTGTTCGTCAGCTCTTTATACTAAATATCATCCTCAAACAACATCAAGATAAAAAAACCTTCTTCTATACCACCCCGTTCTGCCCGCCGCCTACCCTCAAAATGAAATTTTCTAATCGCTTTTACTGCTTTCTAGGCCCTTACTTATATAATCAAATAAATCGTACTTTGGAACTACATCTACTTACAAAAATTTCATGTAAAAAAATTATTCAAAATTTCCTACTAGGTCTTGATTACCATAATACAGAAACTTTACTGCAACCAATAGTCTAATCTAATAATTATTTATTTATTTTGTTTAATATATCACTTGGTAACACATTGTTTCACTTATTGTTTTATGTACATCATAGGTAGATTACTCGTTATACTCAATATTTCTCCTAATGGAGAAGTTATTCCCATTCTGTCATAATTTTTATTTTTTGTTATTTATACACACCCTGTTTTCTGTGAATGGGAAGCTTTTCCATACTTATTACATGCATTTGCAGACAATTATTATAATTATGTTTACGCCTTCATATGTGCTCTGTGGTTTACGCTGTTTCATCTCGTGGGGAGAGGCTGGTGTACTGAGATACAAGCTCTGCTTAGTTCAGACACCAGTCTCTCACAATCTTAAATAAGACAATTTATTAACTAAAAGTTAAATTTAGATTGTGGAGAAAAAATAAAGAATTTTGAATTTTTGAATTTTGAATTCAGTTAGCCCCAAAGTAAGTTCGAGACTTGTGTTATGGGATACTTACTCAACGATACTATATTTTATATAACAATACATATACAAGGCGTTTTGTTAAACACCAGCAACCTCTCTAAGGGTACTCATGAATTTGAGCAACTTTTTATATGGGACCGACTCTGAAATCTCAAAAAAAAAAAAACTGCTGTTCCATACATTTTGGGCGAATAGGTATTGTAAAATGTATGGAACAGCAGATTTTTTTCTTTTGAGATTTCAGAGTCGGTCCCGTTTAAAAAGTTGCTCATATTCATGAGTACTTTCACCCTTAGAGAGGTTGCTGGCGTTTAACCAAACACCCTGTATAGTTAAACATCCAAGACTAGGGTCAATCTGAAAAAGATCATTTTCCATCTCAATCTCAGTCAATGGTTCTCACCTGTCATGCCCACAATGTTGCCAAGCCTCTGTAGAGACTTGACGATAGCCAGTTTGTGTTTCGGCGTCACCCTGTAGAATACGCTCACCTGAAAATAAAAAGTAATAAAAATCCTGACTAATAATATAAATGCGAAAGTGAGTTTGTTTGTTTATTTGTTTGTTTGTTACCTCTTCACGGTTTATCTACTGAACCTATCTTACTGAAATTTTGCATACACATAGTTAGAAGTACGGATAAGGACATAGGGTACTTTTTATCCTGGGAAAAAGCACTGTTCCCGTGGGAAATTCACGCGGGCGAAGCCGCGGGCAAAAGCTAGTATATGATAAGCTTTAATTAAACTTACCGTGTCGATAATCCTGTCCAGTTCATCGTCCGACATGGTGTCCAGTTGTTCGCCGGAGAGAGACTGGGAATGTAGTACGTCCAATCCGACCATTTGGGCTGTAAAATGGAAATATTTCAAAACAGTTCAGCTTTGGTTTATGGTCAGAGAAACCGTGGTGGTTCCGCCTATGCAGTCTTCTATGTCCGAAAGGACGCAGCTTCAAATCTCATGCGTTTCAAATCCCATAAATTAGAGCAGCATTATTATCATTCATCATTTCAACCCCTTTCTGAACACAGCTGAGCATTGGCCTCTCTTCTTTTAGGCCATCAATTAATCAATAATTTATTTGTTTAACATAGGTACAATGATGAGATGTAACAATATAATTAGGTAATAGAGTGGTCCGTTGGTAATAGTATTCTATCCTTCTCTGTCCTGACTATAAGACCCTCTCTACTTTCACCAACAGCCAACGCGGTGGGTCTAGCATCACTGGTGACCATCTAGACATCGACGGCCGCTCTCCGTAATGTAGCGACGGCCGCTCTGGCGGCGGGTCACACACCCCGCACATAAATAAATCAAGACAACATCACTATTTCATTAGTAATGACGTAAGATTGTGGGCGTGGCTTATGCAAAAATTGACACGGGCGATCCCTAAGCAACGCACTCGCGTCGCCGTCCTATCTTGATTTATGTGGCAACACCAATATACCTAGACCTCTATATTACTCACCAACAGCCAACGCGGTGGGTCTAGCGTCGCCGGTCACCATCTTGACATCGACGGCCGCTCTCCGTAATGTAGCGACGGCCGCTCTCACAGTGGGTCTCGGCGGGTCACATACCCCGCACACCCCGGTGTATGTCAACGCTTCGAGACTCGAACCGCGGCACATTGCGATCGTGCGGAGGCCTGAAAAGATAGGCACCTATGTAATAAACGTAAAAAATATTTAAAAAAATGTATGTTTATTGTTTCATTTTTTTAGCGGCGGCTCGGCGGATCAAATTTGTGATGACCAATAAGACGCCACTGATACAGTATAATCTGTGACGTCATACAGGTCTTTCAGCGTGCAAGTAGTAACCCTTTACTCGCTGCATACCTATATCGCAGTGAGCCCAAGTCGTGTTATGCCGGTTGAATAAAATAAAGTAAATGTATATATATTTTTTTTTCGTATTTTTGAGCATCGCAGATGCAATGAGCGATTTTCTGACAGCTAAATTAAGAAAAAAAAATCAGTATAAAAAAGTCTCAACAGATAGCGTTTTATGAAAGCCGAGTCGTAATAAGGACTGAACCTATATGGTGCGCTTTTTCCTGTCAACCAGAGGCAGAAAAAAAATCGCCTAACAGTTTGACAGTTGCACAAATCACAATATTGATACTTTTTAGATATTTTTTTTACTAAGTTTTATTTTTTTTTTAAATGCCAATCCCGTGAATTTTTGCTTTTAGTATGGAACCTTTTCTCTCGCCTTTTATGAAGCGCCATCTATGAAGTCATCTGGAACTATATTTTTTTTTTATTTGGATCTCGGAAAATCCCTCATTAGTACTAAAGTACTCTCATATAGAAATTAGATATGGTGAAAAAATTCCATGCGAGCAGGACGCATGCATGGAATAGCTCAGTTGGAAGAGCAAGGTCGTATAAAGACCTGGCCGCGGGTTCAAGTCCTGCTCGCATGGAATTTTTTCACCATATCTAATTTCTATATGAAAGTACTTTAAAGTAAATGTATCTTAAAAATTCAAGAACAAAATTTCACGTGCCCCCGTGCCAAAAATACGATGGATGGATAAAAGACTACTCTGCTCTTTACTTAGGATTGGCCGGTTGACATTCAATTCCTTCAAATAAATACATACATATTATCTCGCCTTTTTTCCGTGGAGATAGGCAGAGACTACCGATTTCCACTTGCTACGATCCTTCCTTACTGATCTCTCTTGCTTCCTCTACACTCATCACTCTCTTCATACATGCTCTCCTTTTAAATAAATACATACGAGTACATATTATATTATCACGCCTTTTTCCCACGGGATAAGGCAGACTAGCGATTTCCACTTGCTACTCCCTTACTTCCTCTACACTCATCACTCTCTTCGTCTTGACGTCACAGATTATACTGTATCAGTGACGTCATATTGGTCATCACAAATTTCGACGCACGCTAAAATAAATACCTACGTTTTTGCCCGGCGGCGTTAACCCATCTCTGCTCTGTACCCATCTACAGACCCATTTAATTTGTAGTGTTATTTTAAGAATTTTATTACTGTGGAAGAGCAAAATTTCATAACATAGGCATTGCTTGCCTAAAAGGAGATTTTAAACTCTATTTATTGTGATGAAGACTCTTTTTGATGAAATAAAGACAATTTTAATTTTTTAATTTTTTACAGAATTTTTTTTTCCAAGAAATTAAAACACTCACCCATCCGTCCAATATTATAAGCCTCGCTGATGAAATCGTTCTGTTTGTCTTTGGTCATAGTGGCGTAGTTGCCGGCGCTGTCTATGTACTTCGTGCACAGGGGCAGCACCTTCTCTATGGCCCCCTTGACGAACACCTCCTCTTTCAGTTTGCCGTCCGTGAATTTGGGGGCGCATTTCACCACCATCATTTTTGTTTCGGAACTGGAAATATTTTCAAGACATAAATGAAATTCTTGTCTTGTACATCAAAACTATTGACTTTACGTAAAAAAGGTTATGTTGTATAATGTTTTTTTCGTGAAATAAGTTGGAAAAGAAATATTTTCAAAAAACTGCTTTTAGGCGCCATTTTTCCAAGATGGCGGCATGATGCGTTTGAAAAAAAGGTCGCAAAATTTAAAATTAAGAAGAGCAGCACATCAGAATCTATACAAATCACCCATTTCAAAACTTTCCGGCAAACTTGAAATGTAAAACTACCAAATGACTGTAGTATAAAGGTAACTATTGCATGAAAAATCTCTTTTTTTTATAACTAGGGCGGCAAACGAGCAAGCGGGTCACCAGATGGTAAGTAATCACCGCTGCCCATGGACAACCACAACACCAGGGGTATCGCAGGAGTGTTGCCGGCCTTTTAAAAAGACGTAGGCTCGTTTTTTGAAGGTTCCAATGTCGTATCGGTTCGGGAATACCGCCGCAGGAAGCTGATTCCACAGTTTGGTCGTACGTGGCGTAACTATCTTTGCTAGAACATAGCTGTTAACTGTCCATTTCTGACAAAAATGCTTACGTTTAGCGGATGTTTTTCGCATTTGAATAAACAAGTACCTAATTCACTTTTACGTTATTCTTTTTTATCTAAACTTTTTCGACTTTAATTTGATTACATTACATTAAATTGGTTGATAAATATCCAGTGTTGCCAGCTAAATGTGTTCACTAAAACAGCGCCCCTATTTATTTTCTACTCTTTTACGCTGCCGTTGTTTATTTCCTACTATTTTATGTCATATTTTCCTAAATTACAAAACACAAAATTCATTTATTTAATCAAAATTTTAATCACCTGAACGGTATCTCGTGCAGCCTAGTATAGTTATCCCTGACGTCATCCATGCCGTTCTTCATAGCGCACGCGACGAGCGCGCCCTCTGTCGGGGTTCCGTACAGTGTGTCGTTGCGGATCACCGCGTTGTTGCATATCATGCCCACCTGTGGACAATAATGTTTATAAATAAATAAATATATACGGACAAATCACACAGATTGAGTTAGCCCTAAAGTAAGTTCGAGACTTGTGTTATGGGAAACTAACTCAACCATACTATAATTCATAAGAAATACACATACCTATAAACATCCAAGCCCTAGGTCAATCTGGAAAAGATCATTATCTATCTTACCCGAACGGGGATCAAACTCCGGACCTTCCGGAACGGAGAAGGGGGTCGTTAAAAAAAAATTGGTAAAGAGCGAGACGTAAACAGAAAAAAATAAATAGATAACCCTTTATCCTATTCTAACTTCCTATTATAAATGCGAAAGTGAGTTTGTTTATTTGTTTGTTACTTTTTCACGCTTTATTTACTAAACCAATCTTCCTGAAATTTTGCATACATATTGTTAGAAATACGCTAAGAAGGACATAGGGTACCTTTCATCCCGGGAAAAAGCACTGTTCCCGTGGGAAATTCAGGCGGGCAAAAGCAACCTTGTTTAAAATATACCTCTTTTAATGCATTTTCTATTTTGCAGATACTTGCCTTAATCTTCCTTTCTTTGGTACTATAGGCAATTAAGTCCCCCTATATTGACATCTAAAATGATAAACTTTTCAATCTGACTTGTACCTCAAGCATGCTCTGCACACCCATCCTGGCTACGTCCAGGTCATCATTAGAAACAGCGATAAATTAAGTAAATTCCCCCCCTTTAGGACAATGATTCGCAACCATCAATCTAGATTCTTGCCTCAAGCTTCCTTTCCTTTACTATCGGCAAGTTATCCCTCTATTTCGACATTCACCTCGAGCATGCTCTGCACACCCATCCTGGCCACGTCCAGGTCATCATTAGAAACAGCGATAAATTAACCAAATTCCTCCCCATTTAGACAAGGATTTGCAACCATCAATCTAGACTCTTGCCTAAAGCTTAATTCCTTGCTACTATCGGCAAGATATCCCTCTATTTTGACACTTACACTACACACACTTTTCTTTCTTTCTTTATTTCTTACCTCAAGCATGCTCTGCACACCCATCCTGACCAAGTCCAGATCCCTACTTTTGTACGCCCGCAGTCGCACCTCACCGCAAGCATTGTACCCAGTTCCTGTCACCTCGGCTATGTGTCTCACATTAGTGCACCACCACTGATCTCACACTAGAAAAAGCTATTAAATAACTAAATTCCCCCCTTTTGGACAAGGATTTGCAACTATCAATCTAGATTCTCGCCTCTAAGTTCTCTTCCTTGCATTTTTACTATCAGCAAGTTATCCCTCTATTTTGACACACTACACACACTTTTCTTTCTTTCTTTCCTTCTTTCTTTCTTTCTTTCTTACCTCAAGCATGCTCTGCACCCCCATCCTGGCCACGTCCAGGTCCCTGCCCTTGTAGGCCCGCAGCTGCACATCTCCGCACGCGTTGTACCCAGTTCCGGTCACCTCGGCTATGTGCCCCCCTGACGTTGATATCGTTGTCACTGTCATCTCGTTTTGGGTTAGAGTACCTGTGGATTAAATATGCATTGTGAATATCAAATATATCAAATATATATATAATAAATATATGTATAAGTGTACAACAAGATTATAAGAAAGACTCAGAGTAGTGTAAAACAAGATTATCAGAAAGACTCGGAATAAAAAATTGAGCCTCAAAAAGACCAGGTGGAATGTCTATAATCTAATGTCAAAAAAAATTCTTTATTTGTAATAAGAAACAAGCTAACGTTAAAGTACACAAACATTGGCTAACGATGACAAACTGCAGTAGTTAAGAAACTGTGTCGCAGTTGTTGTCAACGCCCAAAAAAAAGTCAAAGTCAAAGTATTTTTATTTATATAGGCTTAAAAATAGCACTTATAAATCGTCACATTCTTGTTTTTTAGTTAGTTGACGTCATAAAATTACTAAAGCTAAGGTTACCACCGCCTCCAAAGCGCAAGTGGAGAAGAGGCGGCGCAACAAACTCCACTGCTGCATTTTCTCCAAAGACGTCACTTTACAACATATGTCGTATTGGTTCGGGAACACCGCCGCAGGAAGCTGATTCCACAATTTGGTCGTACGTGGCAAGCAGTGTTTTTTAAAACGTACGGTGGTTGACAGCCAGTTAAATCCAGGTGGTCCTGATTAAATTTTAATTTATGACGGCGAAAGTCTGCGGCGGGTCATGGAAGGCAGACATGGAAAGAGCTTGAGTCCTGAAGAAGATGAGGAAGTACCTGTTTTATCGCTACAGATGACGTTGACGCAGCCCAGTGTCTTAACGGTGGGCAGTTTCTTCACGACTAAAGGCATTTATTACCACTACTATAGATAGAAAGACCTGGAGAAGAAGAGGAATACCTGTCTTATCGCTGCAGATGACGTTAACGCAGCCCAGTGTCTCAACGGTCGGCAGTTTCTTCACAATTGCATTCCGTTTGGCCATACGCATCACACCCAGGGCGAGGGTTACCGTTACCACGATGGGGAGACCTGGAAAGATGAAGGAAAGTTTAGAAATCCCCATCAATATGGATCCCAATTCCCCAGCAGTGGGAGCATTAAAATGAATAATGATGAACTAGTGGATTATATAAAAATAAAATAAAATAAATAATTTTTACTGCAGCCAAAATTGCCATATCAAAATAAAAAGTAGGTTAAAATAAAATAAAATTGTACCTAGAACTTATCTAGGACCCGTCATTACTTTCGGTTCTCGCACCGATGAACCTCCATCCAGTACCTAAATAAAGGACTGTTCAGTCCACAGCTCACCGCCCTCAGTATGCCGTTATCAGAGCGACGCAGCTTCTCCAAGAAGGAAGCAAAACTCTCGTTTCGGCAAACATGCCGGACGCACTGCAGTAGCGTGGCAGTCGCATGAGAGTGCGAAATGCGTCATTATATTGTACCCTCATGGATTTATACGCATTTTGCGTAAAATTAACCCAGAGTTGACAAGTGTAGAAACATTGGCAGTAGGCATTGAATAATGTCAACTTAACCAATTTAGTACACTTGCCAAATCTACGCGCCAGCATGTTGCACCGAACCGTCAGTGCCCGTCTTTCTCTGTCGATTTCCTGGATTAGCATTGATACATTTTAACAGCGTATATATATAGTACTTCACTACTGGGCACAGATACTAAAGATTTCCAACAAATAAACAAACTGTACAGCTTCATGACCATTTCATGACATTAGTTAAATCCGCAAGTAAGTAAGAAATCAAATCAACAAAAGTAAAAAACAATTCTTTAAATTGACAGTCATGCAATTTTATTTATAGGGCACACGGAAAAATTGCGTGTCGAGTCAATTCACCGATTTCCATGACCTATTTTAACAAAGTCGAGCTAATAAAGCATCATTTGTACAATGTCAGGTAGAACAAACAATGCAATTTACACCATTCTCCTACTAGTCAAATTACAGGCTCATTTTCAACTGGTACAACATACGTCGAAAAGATACCATCTTACTAATATATAAATGCGAAAGTTTGGATTTGTAAGCATTTTACCTTACCAAGGTAAAATGTATAGGGCACAATATTATTGTTAACAACACTTTTGTAATTTACCTACATTTTATGCAAATAAAGAGATTTGAATTTGAATTTTTAAGTCAAAATAACTATTTTTTTTTTAATTGAAAATAGACCTTTACGCCTGTAAAGGTCTATTTTCAATACAAAAAAAATTGAAAAAGTGCTTCTTTTACACGTCAAAATTTTTATATGAGTATGCTCGTTACACAATCACGCCAAATCTACTGACGGAATTCAATATAAGTTACACGAGAAGAAAATCGCCAATATGTCCCAGCAACTTTGAACACGAGAATTAAGCCACTGGAATGACACAGTTCCCGATATTCCCACAGGATCAGAGGCAGGCGCAGCTTAGCGATATTGTTCATTTTACGATTTCTTATGACAACAAAACCAAATAAGTTTATTAAGTGTTAACTGTGAAGCCCATTACAATACCAATGACTGTCCTCTATACCAAAACAAAGCGAATAAATATTGTTTATGTCAGAATGTAAATTAGTTCTGAAAACAAACGACGGGCCGACTTATACATGTGGTTTTCCTTACGTGAGATGCATACGTACTTTAAATTAAGAGCGTTTCTTGAAACTATTTTAAATTTCAACTAAACATGTTGACTGCGGCGCTGATAAGCGCGACTAACGGTTGTGGTGTATAGAATCGTATATTGATGAACGCTTGTTTGTTTGTAATATATGTATTTTTGTTACAACCTTGGGGGTCTAAAACTACCACTGATGAATCTGAATAAGATCCATTTCTCATTTCATTAAATGAACCTTAAGAACCATTTTCTCAAAATGAACCTTATGAAACCAATAATAAGGTTAATTTTTAAATATTTAGGATATAAAAATTTTATCATATTACGATACATAATAATAATATGTATTTATTTCTCATCCACAATCTAAAATTACAATTTATTACAGCTTACATTCTAAAATTTTGCACGAAAAAGTTCAAAGTAGGTAGCCGTTTAGACCCCCGTTCTTCCAATGCTTTGTCTTTTGCATATCAGTCACGTCGATGTTGGAGCTTCCCTAATAAAATTCTCTCCACCTTCTTTTGTATCTAGACTTTGATAACCCCATGAAAAAACCTATAGTTTCTCAATAACCTATTAAGATACAAACTAGGTTACTCCCTTGCAGCCAGCCGGAGACCATGATGCAGGATGATGCAGAAGAAGTACGTAGCTCATTAAGCTGTAAGAGCGTCCATGAATTTCTGGAGAGGAGTCTTAGACAACTTATGAAAGAACCTTTAGTTTCTCAAGTCACAAGCAAGACCTTTAAGATAATCTACTAACCTTCAGGAATGGCAGCAACGGCCAAGCTAACACTGATGGTGAACATATCCTGCAGAGCCTTCCCTTGCAGCCAGCCAGAGACTATGATGAAGCCGATGATACAGAAGGAGTATAACGACAGCTGAGCTACGAGGGTGTCCATGGATTTCTGAAGAGGAGTCTTTGTAAACCTATGAAAGAACCTTTAGTTTCTCAAGAAACCAGCAAGATCTTAAAGATAATCTACTAACCTTCAGGAATGGCAGCGACAGCCAAGCTAACGCTGATGGTGAACATATCCTGTAGAGCTTTCCCTTGCAGCCAGCCAGAGACCATGATGAAGCCGATGATGCAGAAGGAGTACAAGGACAGCTGAGCTCCGAGGGTGTCCATGGATTTCTGGAGAGGAGTCTTAGGCGCCTCCTCTGCTTGCATCATGCGGAAAATGTCACCGAATTCTGAACGTTCGCCTGTACTGACCACGATGCCCTGGGGACAAAATTATATATATACAGGGTTACTTGTAAAACATCAATAACCTCTCTAGGGGTGAAAGTACTCATGAATATGAGCAACTTTTTGTATGGGACCGTCTCTGAAATCTCAAAAAAAAAATCAGCTGTTCCATACATTTTACAATACCTCTCTCTCAGCCCAAAGACGTCCACTGCTGGACAAAGGCCTCCCCCAAGGATTTTATCCATGGAGGGTTTTGCCGTAATCGCCACGCTTGGCAGGCGGGTTGGCGATCGCAGTGTGATGGCATAGTACGCGGAAAGATGCTGCTGCCCATCCTCCGGTGTTTTAAATCCCTTAGTCGCCTCTTACGACACCCACGGGAAGAGATGGGTTGGTGCTATTCTAGGGCCACACCACAGGCCATTACAATACCTACTCGGCCAAAATGTATGGAACAGCTGATTTTTTTTTTTGAGATTTCAGAGTCGGTCTCATACAAAAAGTTGCTCATATTCATGAGTACTTTCACCCCTAGAGAGGTTATTGATGTTTTACAAGTAACCCTGTATATACAATACAGTGGTGGTCAGATAATTAGAGACACAGGTAGATTATCACACAAACGAGGCTACTTTGAAGCCTTGGTTCAACGCCAGGATTGATCTAAGCTGTGATCTGATGATGACCATCCAGGGATAGAATGGAGGACATCCAGATCGCTATACACACCCAACTGATCAGATCAGCATTCTAAGAGCTACTCAGCTCAGCTTTCTGAGTTTCAGGAAACTCCCTCAGTTTCAGGAGGAGTTAATTATCTGACCACCACTTTATATATGTAGATATTGAAAATATTTTTTATTGCCACTGCTATTGGAGTTTTCTCCTTACTACCTGCTCGCATAAGTTTAAAATTCACTGTAGATTGGCAGAGTAAAATTTACGCAGGCAAAGCTACGAGCAAAAGGTAGGGTATAAGAAAACAAACAATTTGAATCACAGACAGTAATTGTGGTAGAATACTTTCCAATCTGCATGGAGCCTGCGTGTTGTTCATAGCCCATCCTACTCCATCCATAAAGAATGCTAGTGCCCCAGCAGTGGGGACATTAAAATGGCTGATGAACAAGACGAGTTTATCCTATGGGGCCGTCCATTAATCACGTGAGGCTTGAAAGCGGGGGCGGAGGGATTTCACAAAAATCACGAAATATAACAAGGGGGAGGGGGGGTATAGTAAGATATCACGTGTATTTATTTTTTTTATTATTTTTTATTTTCATTCTAGACATTTTTATCATGGTCCTTATTATTATTTATTTTTAAATAAGATTATAACTACTGTAGATACTAAAAATACACGTGATGATGTCTTAAACCTCACCATGTATCACCATGTATCTCTTTTTTAAAAGCATTTTTAATCCCTCCCGGGGAGGGAGGAATTAAAAATGCTTTTAAAAAAGATCACGTGATTAATGGACGGCCCCTATGAGTATAACCTGTGGACATTAATATTATCAAACAGAATCTCACCTTGGCGTTCCCACATCTGACAAGCGTGCCCATAAACGCGATATTATCCTTATTTACCCTCCCAGCAGTCGCCTTATTAGGCATAGTGTTCTTCACCGCCGGCTCTGTTTCTCCCGTGAACGAAGACTCATCTATGGCCAGGTCTGTGGAGTCGAAGAGTCGCAGGTCTGCTGGGACCCTGTCCCCGACGTTTAGATGGACTATATCCCCTGGGACCAGGCTCCGTGCGAGGAAATGCTCGAGGTTGCCTTCCCGAAAGCTTAAAGAAAGGTTTTTTTTTATTTATCGCAAACTGGTTGCTACAAGGTACAAATAAACAAAGAGTTTAAGGATAAAGCGAAGGGCTGTTCATTAAACAAGTTCCACTGGATGGCGTTGATAGCAACATTTTCCGTTTTATTTTTTTTGTTGCGTTGTTGCAGTACTTATAGGCAAACATTTTGAATTGGCGAGCGGTAAACATACTATTTTATTTATTTTATGGCCTACGATTATATTTCAGTCAACATAATGAAAAAAAAGCTTTAGAATAGAATCTGCCATGAATCTTCGTATCTCTACACTCACTCACACTACGACGAGAGCTTTCAAAATGACATTAAATATAGCGCAAAGCATTGTTATAAATTTAAAAATACGCTACTAGATGGCACTTATTTCAAAAAGTGTCTAACTACAATAATGCCAATCGGACTGGCTGGCAGCATAAGAAAAAAGAAAAAGAAATTTAAAAAATACTAAGAGCGAAAAATAACCTATAATTTCTTCTTGTCATTGTCATATTTTGTAAGAAAGCAAAAAAATATATTTATGAGAATTAATATAGGTACCTATGTAGTTCAAGTTTTCAATTGGACTCAGCAACGAAAAAGTCCTCCAGCGCGTTGAAATGTCTAGACTTTTGTTGCAAACTGTCAAAAAGCGCAAAGTTGAATATTTGGGACACGTTTTGCGACACAACAGATATCAGCTGCTTCAACTTATGGGAAAAATAGAAGGCAAGAGATGTGTTGGAAGACGCAAAAAATCATGGCTGAGAAACATATGTGAGTGGACCAGAGTCACCACGGTTGAGGAGCTGTTTCGCTTAGCGACGAACAGAGAAGAGTTTGCGAATCTGACGGCCAACCTTCAGTAATGGAGAGGCACTAGTTCAGTAGTGCAAAATCATAATTAGTAATAAGAAACTGTAATTTAAATACCTATCTACCAATAGTTTCAGCAGTTTGGATTTCGCCACCTCTTAGATTCCCAACACAAATCTAGCAATAGTTCGAACATCCATTTTCAAAAATCAATCAGCAAGCAGCACCGCAGACGTTATGGTCATAATGTTCTATTGAATTGTATGACTAGAATTATATTTTTAAATAAAACTAAATAGTACATATTGTTGACTTTTATTTTTAGTAATGAAGTGGAAATTTATTTTCCGACCTTTTTTTATTAAAGAAAACAAAAGATTAGGTATAGTTATTCCTTTCCAACATAAATTGTTAAATATTGCAGTCATTATTCATGATGACTCCTTCATTGCTTGGATTGATGGATGGTGAATGGATGGTGATGATAAATTCTTCATCACGACAAACCTGTGTTACAGTTTTTGTTTTTGTATTACAGAATTAGTGTATAAAGAAACACTTGTGCTGTGCATTTCCTGCCACAGTATTGACATTTGACACGTGTCAATACTATCGATAGTCCTGCAACGCTAGTAGATAGATATGTATATAGTGTAGACTTACATCGATACCACGACGAATATCGATATCTTTTATTGTTGATATAAATTAATATCGTTTTTAAATATGCAACAAGCTAATTATTAAAAATAAAAACACAACTGACAAGTTTTTACTCAAAAAGTATACCTATATACAAACATATAAGTAATATACATTTTTCAAATCGCCTTTTAAAGCCCTTCAATTTGATACCCCACTCGATAAGATTGATCAAATTGTATTGTTTTTTGGTCTGCTATTTATCGCATATATAATCCGCCATTTTGTTTTTATGATGACGTCATATAGCCTATGTCACTCGGAGGAATGCAAGGAATCTAAAAATACCTCTCACATCAAAATCTGTTAAGCCATTCAGGACTTATGGTGGAATAAAGAACTTACATACAGACTTACATACATACATGAACCCTGAAAACATAACACTTCTTTTATGGTCAGTCGTGTAAAAATAAATCTGCAAATAATAAATGCGTATTTTATGCATAAAGTGAAAAAGTAATACACAGGTACCTTATTTACATTTTAATTGATAATTTGTTAATACTTATCCGAATCTGATCGATTAGATTCAGCACTGTCAACGGTCAATACATAATCACACTTTCAATGAAATGTATTTAAATAAAATCGGAAAAAAATAATTAATATAAATCACGGAGGTCGAGCCCACCTCGACTTTATCGATAATTCAAAGTATCGATACTTCGTGCCCTAGAAGTTCTAGGATTAAATTAGACGTTCAGAAAACATGTTGTGAAATGCAAACTAAAAAATAATTAATCAGTAATATTTGTTTTCTTTGAAACTAAATATAAATGTATGCACATATTCCTATAGTTTATTTTTTGTAAATGAATACCTACGTGTATAATATCTACCTACTATAATGTCTTTTGATAAAAGTATTTTCAAAATTAAATTGTTTAAGTTTCAGGACGAAACTTATGATTGTAAAAAGAATTATCTTTTTGGGTAAAAAAAGCAACGTTGCCATCTTACACCTCGCACAGATCGGCAACAACGTATCGATGAATGCCTGAGATGAATTCGCACAAATATTCCAGTCCAGTCATATACGTAATGGCAAGCTTGTAATAATATATTAAATCTAGGGTTCAGTACGTATTTTTATGAAAGATTTTTTATGGTGAAATTTAAATTTGATAACTGGGACTTTTGAATATGAAGGCAGGGATATCTGAATATGACCTCTTGACATCTGGATGTGAAGACCTGGGTGTCTGGTCATGTGCATATGAAATGCTGGACAGCTGAATATGAAGACCAAAGCTTCAGGAGATGATCACCTGAACATCTGGAAATGAAGATCTGAAAATGTGGAGCTGAAGACCTGGACATCTGGACATCACCTGCACATATAAATTTGAAGACGTGGGAGTCTGGTCATGTGGATACGAAAACCTGGACAGCAGGACATAAAGTCCAGGACATCACATCCAGATGTACAGGTGATGTCCAGATGTCATATTTAGATAGCCTGTCTTGATATCCAAAAGTCCCAGTAATCAAATTTAAATTTCACCATAAAAAATCTTTCATAAAAATAAGTATATTGAACCCTAAATTGTATTTAATATTGAAACTTGCTATTTTATAATTTTTTAGCATTTCATGATTTTCTTTTGTTTTTCACGTACAGCCGATGGTGCTGTCAAGGCAAGCAACATCGAGGTAGCATGCATTTAGGTCTCAAAGTGCTTTTATATAAATAGTAGTAGTCAGTAGTTTGTAATAAATCTGCTAGACGTCGCCCCTAAATGTCACAAAATATTACGCACACATCAACAAGAATCTCAATTTTTGTCGTATTTTAAATGCCGTTTTTCTCGTAAATTATTATACATTATTATGTTAAATTCAACATGAGAGCACAATTACTTCATAAGAATTGGAAATTCGATTTTATTATGAGAATCATTAACGAAGTTTAGAGCATTGCTGTAGAACAAAATGTATGGACAGCCAAAGCTTGGCTTTCACCTTAATATCAAACAATTGCAACAACCTACTATAAGTGAAAACAGCATACAGCAAACAAGTTCCATGTCATACATGGATGACTTGATCTATTTTGGTGAACTGGTACCTGAACTTGGGTAACGAATCTTTCAGGATAACAGGCCTCCCCTAAGAAGGCCTACAAGAAGCCTAATGTAAAACTCTTAGGACAAGATGTTAATACAGGGATCCTAAGGGTTTTTAAGAAATTAGAATAAAGGAAATCTTACTTACTGCAAGATATCGAAGTAAGTATCTATTTGTTTAGATTTTTTATAAAAATCCGGATTAATTTAGGATTTTCATTAAATTCCGGGCTTTCCTTAGGGTTTTTACAAAATGACTGATCAGATAACCTCACCAGTTGCATGACGGAGGCACCAGCTTGTTCAGTTCTTCCAGAGACTTCTCGGAGCGGTACTCCTGCACGAAGGCGACGGTCACCACTATGATGATGGCGACCGTTATGGAGATGGCATCGTAAAACTGCTTCATGCATAAAAGCCAGGATTTTTCAGGATTTTCTTTAAATATCGGGTTTTCCTAGGGTTTTCACAAAACGACTGATCAAATAACCTTACCAGTTGCATGACGGAGGCACCAGCTTGTTCAGCTCCTCCAGAGACTTCTCGGAGCGGTACTCCTGCACGAAGGCGACGGTCACCACTATGATGATGGCGACCGTTATGGAGATGGCGTCGTCAAACTGCTTCATGCATACGCTGACCACCGCTGAGGCTGGAGAAGAAACAAAAAATGTTCAATAGTATGAATTAAATGAAAGCCCTTGTTCATTATTTAGCAAGGCTCTTATTGAGCTTTAAGCAAGGATCAAAATCCGGCGCCGACAAAGGATTTGGCACAAAGATGGCGGCCTGCGCGTACTAATAATAGTGACAAAACATGGCGACCGGCCGCATAACTACTGTTTGTATATAGATTTTTATGCCGGGTCTATTTTTTTTACTAAGTCTATGGTCACCTCGATCCTGCTACAGTGCCTGTTCATACCATTTTTTTAAATGATGAAATGAAAATGATTTTATTTAAATAGGCTAAAAAATAGCACTTTTAAATCGTTATATTCTTTTGATACCAGAGTTAGTTTTTCCCAATATCCATTGTGAGTCAAAGCATTTCAATTTTAGATATTAAACTGCGCATAGATCTTTTAAACTACGCAATTGATTAATAATCAGGCTTCCACTGTCACTTTGATAATATCTCCCCAATCTCAATTCTCAATTTCTTTATTGCGTTCATTTGGTACATAAGGTCTTATAAATACAATAAACATAGGTGCACAAATGAGCCCTTCTATTTAAATCTTCTATTTATATATATATATATATATATATATATATATATATATATATATATATATATATATATAACTCAAAGGACTGACTAACTGGCTGACTGACATAGTGATCTATCAACGCACAGCCCAAACCACTGGACGGATCTGGCTGAAATTTGGCATGCAGGTAATGTTATGAAGTAGGCATCCGCTAAGAAAGGATTAACGCGAGCGAAGCCGCGGGCTCCAGCTAGTGTATAATATGTATAATCGGTACATAGGATGTATAATAGGTATACCCAAGCGGAGCTAAAAGGCGGTCGCTACTTTGATCATGAACATAATGAGAAGTCCCATAATAATATGTCAAAATGTTTGTCAAACATTTGACAAAAGACTATTGAATCTTGCATTTCAATAACATCTTCACTGGACCAAATAATCATTGTGGCACTCATTTCGTTTACAAACTGATTAAAAAATAAAGTCTTTTGGTTCGAGATGTTTGACTGTTCAGATCATAATAATAAATGCCTATTAAATTCCTTGAGTATATAATATGTATTCTGTTTATTATTTAAAGGATTTCTTAACAAAATAATGAAATAACTAGCATGGATCCGGGACTTTGTTCCCATGGGAATTTTGGGAAATCCTCTCTTAGTGCTCCCCTACACTCCCTAAGGAACCTACATGCCAAATTTCAGCTCTCTATGCCCAGTAGTTTTAGCTGTGCGTTGTCTGTCAGTCACTCAAGTCAGCCAGTAACAAGAATTATATATAGGTACTGATTTATTTATTCTTCTCAGAAGTCAAAAATCACACCAATACTCGATAATTAAAACCAATTTTTATAGTAATAAATAAATACTAGTGGTTCTGACAGAACAGTAGACCTCGCGAGCCCTTCCACGAAATAACCGATATTTTACCGTGTCCCTGCGGCTAAAAAGAGTTTTGAAACCAACCTACCAATGCTGGAAAGAAAGTAAAAAGTTCTCATATTTTACCCATAAGCCCAAACATGTTCTTGTGGTTGGTCAATACCACTAAAAAAAATACTGAAACCTGCCTTTTTTGCCTTAAATAATATAAATAATAATATAATAATAAATATAGACGGACAAATCACACAGATTGAGTTAGCCCCAACGTAAGTTCAAGACTTTACGGGATGCTAATTTAACAATACTATATTTTATAATAAATACATAATAGATAAATATCCAAAACCCACGTCAATCTGAAAAAGATTATTTTCCATCTTGACCCGACCGGGGATCGAACCCATTAGCCCACGGAGGTCGTCAGTCGTCAGAAATGCATGGTACCTATTGGTTATATGTACGCGCAACAAAATTGAAGTTCAAAAAAGAAAGTTCAATTTGAAATCGAATCTCTCTGATTAGTAGGTATGTAGGTAAGATATATATTACTTTTTTTTATAATAGGATTCTAATCATACAATGAAGTTTTTTGATATCAGATTTATTTCAAGTGTTCAAGATAATTCTACCATGCAAAGCAATCCACAATACAATACCATTAACCAAATAAATACACACAATTCAAAGCCAAGCAAGACAAAAAAAAAGCCATATGATTTTTTAGAACCATTTAATTTTATTTAATAAATAAATCAAGTCACTCTTGTAAACGTATTAGCGATTTTGCGAGTATTAAAAGCTTTGCTGCGCCATCTATTGATTTTTTGTGAACTGAGAATAAGAATTTATAACATATGGATTTATAGCGGTTTTATTGAATTTTACTAAGTTGTTCAAACAAAAAAAATGCGTCTTAATAAGAATAACAAAAATGTCTAATGACATTTTGGAATTATTTTTTAAATAGCTGAGATATGAGGTTTTTTTTATATATTTCGGCCATTTTTTAAAATTTCGAAAAACTGGCTCGACTGAAAAATTCTATAAAATTACCGAACCTGCTTACAAAATTTCATGAGAATCGGTTCAGAAATGCGACCTGTAGGCGATAACATCCGGACAGACAAAAGAATTTTCGGCTAGTGGAAACTGAAACGCTTCGCTCGCTGCGCTCGCTCGGTCGATTATAACTTAAGAGGTGTAAAATCCAATAGAAGTTAAAAAATAAAAACCACATAGTTAAAGCCACAAGCAAAGATTTGTTCAGTTGTAAAATTTTTCGCGAAATAACAATGAAAAATTATCAATATTAGATCAACAGTATAATAATAAAATTATTGTGTTTTTCCGCTACTATGACGCAACATCACACGACTGTCGTATCTTAGTTTAGTGGTAGTATATATAATAATGTCTATAAAATTTATTGTCTGATTGTTTGCACAGCCTCTGTTTCATCCTATCCTAACTTCCTAACTATATCCTAACTATCCTAACTAATATTATAAATGCGCGATTGTTTGTTTGTTGGTTTGTTTGTTTGTTACCTCTTTACGCTTCATCTACTGAACCAATCTTTCTGAAATTTCGCATACACATAGCTGGAAGTATGGAGAAGGACATAGGGTACCTTTCATCCCGGGAAAAATTCTGTTCCCGTGGGAAATTCACGCGAGCGAAGCCGCGGGCAAAAGCTAGTTATATATATTTTTCGTACCGGTTGACTGAAAGAGATCCCTTCAAGGGATAAGTCCTCCGTTGGCATTGTCTGGATTCATGTAATTTGTAATTTATTTAATTGATTTGTGCAATACAGTTATTACAAACAAACAAACTGTCCACTATTTAGTTAAAGTTAAAAATTTAAAAGAAAAAAGTCTTTAATTTCTGGCAGAGAGAGCTCTTAGTAACAAAGACATAAATATGTTAGTATTATATCTATATCAAAATTAGTAGAAGTTTTGGCGTCTTTAAATTATTTGGAAGTATTTTCAAAAATTATCCTTAAGGAAAGTCAGTTTGTTGCCCTTAGTTGTGAAGAAAAATAACCACAAAATATTCAAAGTCATAAAAACAGCATTACCTATCTGTTTGAGATACGAAAATAGGGTCTTTTTCCCTTAAAAAATCGGCATAGTAGCAAAAACTTGATTATTCAATCAAGTTTTTTCTACGGATAAATAAAGCTTTGTTTCTCTAGAAGTATCAGTACGATTTGAAAAACTCTTTCTGTTTATGATAGCCACATGTTTTTTATTGGAAGGAATTCATGAGGAAGAGGAGATTTTCTATCCAGAATTACAAAATTCCTACGGAAGCGAAGCCGTGGAGGACAAGTGTATTTTTACTTTGACTAACCTACCCCGGGTAAAATTACCACTAAAGGCATAATGACAACTATGGCTAAACCGCGTAGCCGTAACGGTCCTAAAAAACATAACCGGTATTCAGCAATGGCGATGACAATGACCCAGCAATTGCTGTATTAATAGCCTGGTTATTAGCCTCATAGCCAAGGCTATAGCTATCTAGTTATATCGCATAATTGTACACTGCTTCATCTAAATGTACGTACTGTCACGAGATAAAAGATGTACCTAAAATATAAAATGGAAATAAAATTATTTTTTTTTGTTATTGATCGTGACTGTACAATGCTCAAATGGTCCAAATTTAGGCTTAATTTTTAATTTTAACGTTTAATTTTATTGATTCATTAAATCATTAGATATTTATACTCGACGAGTATTAGAGTGGATACCCAGAGACACCACGAAGGGAAGAGGTCGTCCAGCAGAGAGATGGGTGGATGATATCAGGAATTTCAGGACGATTTCACCTAAACTACCTAGATGACTGGCTGTCAACCACCGTGCGTTTTAAAAGACACTTCTTGCCACGTATTACCAAACTGTGGAATCAGCTTCCTGCGGCGGTGTTCCCGAACCGATACGACATTGGAACCTTCAAAAAACGAGTCTACGTCTTTCTAAAAGGCCGGCAACACTCCTGCGATACCCTGTGTTGTGATTGTCCATGGGCAGCGGTGATTACTTACAATCAGGTGACCCGCTTGCTCGTTTGCCGCCCTATGTTATAAAAAAAAGGAAGCATGTCCTCACAACTGGATGAGTAAGGCTAGAAACGGAGTCATGGAAGAGGATGGAGAAGGCCTATGTCTAAAAATAGACGAAACCAAGGCAGCAATGATGAGGTATTTATAACTAAGTTTACTTTCTCCAAAGCCCAAGAAGAGAAATAGAAAAATTTTCTCATTTAAAAAAAATTGCTTACACCTCCCTACACATTTAGACGGTGCAAGTTCCTTGCCTATGG
Organism: Ephestia elutella; assembly: GCA_018467065.1. Lineage (NCBI taxonomy): Eukaryota > Metazoa > Arthropoda > Insecta > Lepidoptera > Pyralidae > Ephestia > Ephestia elutella. The sequence continues at coordinate 2,348,604 of CM031592.1, read as the reverse complement.
CATAAAATTAAATTGAAGCAATAATTTACTTGCGTGGTGTAAACAACAGTTGCTTGCAATTATTGATAGTCAAAATACCGCAGTGTCTCAAGACTAAGGTCTTTGACCAGTGAGTAATGACATACGGAACAGAGACGTGGTCGCTTACTATGGGCCTCATAAGAAGGCTCAAGGTCACCCAAAGGGCGATGGAGCGCGCTATGCTCGGAGTTTTCCTGCGTGATCGAATCAGAAATGAGGAGATCCGTAGGAGAACTAAAGTAACCGACATAGCCCGCAGAATCGCCAAACTTAAGTGGCAGTGGGGGGCCACATAGCTCGTAGAACAGATAGCCGTTGGGGCAGAAAAGTTCTCGAGTGGCGACCACGAACCGGAAAACGTAGTGTTGGTAGGCCTCCCACTCGGTGAACCGACGACCTGGTGAACCTGGTCGCGGGTTGCGCATGGATGCGTGCAGCGCAGGACCGATCGTTGTGGAAATCCTTGGGGGATGCCATTGTCCAGCAGAGGACGTCTTTTGGCTGAGAGAGAGAGAGAGAAGTACAAGAAACTTGACCCGTTTGAATGGGCCTTAATATTGATGTCCGTTTCCGACAAGACCGAGTTCAAATACCACGCAGTATTGCCACAAGCAATAAATATATGTACATTGTCACATGCTTTTTCCACGTTATTTAATTTTGCTCGCGCCTGTACACAGATTTACCTACTTCAAATGTAAATTCAATATTGGCACCAGGCCGAGTTTGCATAAAAGCAAATGATATACAAATAAAAATTAGTATTCAAACGGCACAGCAATTACTAATTAAATTCAAGGTGATCTATTACAATCCCAGGCGGATGAAACCTAAGCCTGGAGGAGTCAGAGGAATTTAAAACCTAAACTTTAACGGATAGAAACTATAATAGCATCAAAATCGTGCGTTTTCTGCAATTTGCTTGAGACGCAAAATGCGAACGGAAATAGTATTAAAAAATATATATGAAAACGGCGTAAACCAATAGCAATCTAACATATCTTAATAATTTAATTTAACATAATAGTCGGAATAATTACATATCTTTTGAAACAATCCGATTTCTGTCTAGTCTATTCTAGACCTTGCAAGATGGAAATTCATATCCATGTCCAATACAAGGATTTTTTTTCCAGGGCATTGAATTAGAAATATAAATCTAATTTAATGCTTCAGGGGTTAAAATAAGCGTCGCGATAAAAAAATCAATTTGTTTACGTAGCTACGGTTATAACGTGAATTGATCCGATGCGTATCTGATCCGAGAAATTTATCTCGAATAGCAACTAAGGTGTAGGAATAACCTTCAATCAGTTAAATAAGTATGGAATGTTGCCATGGCTCATCATGAAGCAATGGATCTTCGTAATCAGCTCGTAGGTCTTCATCCTTCACCTAAAACTTGTTGGGGCCCATGAAGATCACAACCTATCTCTTTTGTGTAGTAATAGTCAAACGAGCACGCTGGTTGTCTGATGGTAAGCAAACACGGCAGTCTGTAGACTAAGCCAATAAGAGTAATCTTTATCAGTTAGTCCATGATGCTTACCCAACAGCAACAAAATCAGGGGGTTCTGGAACTGCTCGATGTACTTCTTCCATAGTGGATCCTCCTCCTTGACCTGGAACTCGTTGGGACCCACGAAGTTCATGCGGTCGTTGGCCTCGCGCCATGACAGCCCGCGGCGGACGTCCACGCTCAAGCGTTCCGCCACCTGGGGGACAAATGATTAAAACAATTACACTTTTGATACAGCTTCAAGAAAATGTTTAGAGATTCTGATCTTTCAAGACGAATCAAATCAGCACCCCAAAATCGTGATATTACATGTACAGTCAAGCAAGAGTCAAAAGTGCAGTATGAATCTACAAGGCAATATGATCGTTAAGGCTAGACAATAGGGTCATAAGTGCAGTCATACCTCCGTATGACAGCACTTATGACCCTTGACTCCGTAAACCTTGGCCTCCGTAGAAAAAAAGCTCATCAAGCGAAGTGTGAAATTTTGTGCAGTCTCTGAGCCCGTTTCAACTGGAGCCTTTCTCTTAGGGGAGCTCTCCTCTTCTATGCATTTTGATGACTAGCCAAGCCACCCTTGTGTTACGCTACTGACTCTATGTGTGCCTCTTCTAAAAAACAATATCTTTATTTCAGTATATAATAATAAATAATATTTCATTGTCACCTACAGACACTGACTTTTATATACCTACATGTAAAATTCAAGTCGGCAAAGGACAAGTGGGTCAAATTTAAATGGAATCTTAATCGCTTGCATATAATTTGCATCGTTTACATTTGATAAGTGACTTGCAACGACGCCGTAGTCTTTTTCAATCGTTAGTTTACCTATGTCCCTGGCCTCTTTCGGTTATATCATAGTAGTCATAATTGTTTCAATTACGAATTCGGTGGTGTGCCTTAAAATGGCTATTATACCTCATCTTTGGTCTAAAAATCCTAAAAGCAGAAATAATATGCCACTGATCAAACTCCATACACATTGGCAAACGTCAGCTGCGAAAAAACTTGTTCATACTTTTGAGGAACGCAGGGGCTTGATGAAAGTAGCTTTTTTTAGTAACATGTTGTCCGCAACATTCAACGGCCCATTCTAAGCTTGTATCGTGGGTCCGATGGACACAAACACAGAAACGAACACAATACACCAAGAACCGCATACAAATACTTGTGATAACGCGTACAAATATTTTCCCCGCGCTGGAAATCAAGCCCAGGTCCTCCATATGGCAGAAGACCGTGGCGCGTGGTGACTAAAGGATGGAAAAGCAATGTTGGTGTCAGTTTCTTCTCAAGACGCCTAAAGGCATTTGATATTCTTCATTCACATCTTTTATATTTGCTAAATAAAATCATTAAACAATGGAATTTCTCGTTGTTATAAAATTCTAGGTCTGTTGAATTCATCTAACTTTCTCTGGTACATACTTTCACAATCCGAAAACAAGCATGTTCTTTTCACTGTTTTTTCGTCAGTTATTTTATCGACTACAGGATATGATAATGGTAATGAGTTTATTACCATGTTCAGCGACATCGAACGTTCATTGCAAATCCGGTTAAAGAAGGATCAAAAATGCCACACTAAAGAAAGTAACTGAGTGAGATCAAGCAATGCAATGGAGTCGATTCAAATAAATGAAGTCAAAATAATTTTGCAGAAAAGAAAGGTTCTTTGTGAGAACAAATAAAGGAATTTTCCGTAGGGGGTGAAATAGGAGAAAAACTGAATTCGGACAACAGAACGCAGGCGAAGCAGTGGGCAAAAGTAGTGGAATAAAGAAACTCAAAACTATATGAACCTTGAAAACACTACACTTTTTTCAAAGCAATAGTGATAAAACCCCCAAAGATCTTGATAGACGCATACCATTACCCCGTTTTTCCTTAAAAGGGTACAATCCAAAATCCGGCCGGGCACGCCAAAAAACTAGTACTTCCATTGCAAAAACATTCATGTGCATTATACCAGGGTATTCAAACCATAAGTACACCTGCCGTAATTCCGATGCATCGAAATGCCGTATGATCGATACCTGTTGGTCAAGGACAGGAATCGATGCCACTTAGTTACCATTTGTTACAAATTCCTTGCTTGTTTTACTGTCGAAAGACATCTTAAAATTTGCGTAAACATCATTGTTCTTTCTTTCTTGTTGAGTGTGTTTGATAACACTGGTGTCAGATTTCTTCGAGTCGCCTAAAGATGATTCATCATAAGAATCAAAGAAACCTTGGCTCCAAATTATCGAGTTCTTAATAATGCCAGTTATATTTTCATAGTTTTACTGTTACTACTGTTTGTTTTTTGTTTGTTTGTAGTATCTTTATTGTACTAAGGACACATAATTCATAGTTACATAAATAGGAAGGTAAATATACAATGGCGGAACTTATCCCATGAAGGGATCTCTTCCCGCCAACCAGCGATAGTAAAGTAGTAGCGATAAATATTTTTTTTTGTGTGTAATTTCTAAAATAAAGGCCCCCGTTTCGTTTATGTATCGAAAGCCTACTTAGCTTTAAACGTCCTACTTAGCATTAAACGTGAAGCCGTGAAATTTCAGTTTCCCGCCACAACGAAGTATCCTCTTCAAATATTTAACCGGTCTCAGGTGCTCCCAGATACAGGCAAGTACCGGGCCAAAACAAGTTTTTAGAAAATGTCCCCTTTCAGCCCATTAAAAATACTTCAGTTATCAAATTTGATAAGGCCTTAAAGAAGGCTTTTTTATCAGTCAACAAACAGGTGGAGCTGAGAATGCAAAAGTATTTTCATGATTCATATTCAAAATCTACTTCGTAATTATCATAAACCTAGTTATTTAACCTATTTAATTATATGCGTCCTGTACGGAACCAGAGCAGTTTCGCAAAAGCCTCCCTCATCAGATGCCTGTGCCTGTGATGGGATTCTCCCTCTCATTGAAAAAATATTTGTGCTCAAACTGGACGCTTTGAAAGAGTTCAATCGTTTGGCAGTCTCCATTAGGCTTGTAAACGGTACAAACTTTTCAATGTTAACTTCCTGAAAGTCCCGTGGCTTTCCGGTACTTTATAAATGATTTAGTATCGGTACCAACCGGTAACAAGCTCTGGTGTTCATCACAAAAAGTCCAGTTAAAGCCGGACTGATTCTTCAGGTCTCAGTTGTTCCAGCTAATGCATCTCGCGAAAGGCTTTCGAGGCCAATACTTACGTAGCAGCCGCGACGTCAATATAGACAATTTTAAACTAGGTCGCTGGTGGAAGGTGGAAGCTGCAATATTAATGGAACTGGATATTCATGAACTTGAACTGACGATACCTGTGCTAATATTGTAAATTCAGATTTGTTTAAATGCCAGGAAGAGTATTGAATACTCTTCCTGGAACAAATAGTTGGATTGGAAAAATGTATTTGAATTTGTTAGCTTTCCTTGCTTTTCCTTTATCGATAAATTCGACGATGTAGTAATTAGGAGATTCATAAAAAACCTTAAAAACAAACAAAATAGTAAAAATAGATTTCTGGGTCAGAGCAATGGCAAGATAATCACGAACTCGGGTATAAAATAAACAGGTACCAGTGACATTGGAAATATCGAGTCGATAACACTGTTTACATTTTGGTGTCAACATACTCATATATCTTTACGTCTTTAGTAGACTTTTAGAAACCTCAAAAAATTGCATGTGGAAGAGAAATCGAGATTTAACTACATCGAGAAGAGCTAGATTAAAATAAATATAAGTTCAAAGTGATTTTCACTCGAAATTTGGTGAAATGAAAGAAAACCTCTCACCTCTCACCTTACCAGTTGTGGTTGTGAGCCATGATGATAAGGCAAAAACTTACAAACTAAAAACAACAATATCTAAAACATCGTTTCTATCTTGATCAAGTATTCAATACTACTTGTAATAAAATATTTAAACGGACCAACAAATGTCCATCGGAACGTCAGTTACTATCGATTGAATAATAAATTTTATCCACGTCATACTTCGAAGACGAATCGATAGATAAGTAATGTAATGACTCAATTTATTTGATGGCTGACATAAACAATTATGGCTTCTTTCCTTCTTATCGATTTAATTGCAAGGTTAATTGACCCTTACAACCCTGGAGTTCGAAGTTTTCAAACGGCCTAACAACCTCAAGAGCTGGTGGCGATAACGACTGCAAAATGACGACATTGGCACAGAACACAAAGTAAACGCGCCTGCAAAAGTATGGGAATTATAACATGCGTGAGGTTGGTCATCAAACTTGAACCTGGGGCTTATTGATCTTAGGTCCGCTCAAGTGAGCACTCGACCTACATGCGCCGTCCACCACTCACTTCAAAAACCCCAGATAAAATTACAAACGTTTTTAGTAAGAATATTTTCAGCTCTCGGTTACGGCGACAAACAAAATAGAAATGGATATTATGTCTGTCTGTCTGATACTGATTGATCAATATTAGTAAGTACCGCATTGTGTCTCAATGGGTTTCCATAGTACCTAGTGCTTTTTACACAGCTCTTGTTACTAGTATGTGAAATAACAATAAATTCTATTGAAAAACGAATGACTTACGTTAGCAGAACCCTATACTAATAATAACGTTATTATTATTACAAATACAGGATAACCGTGAAAGCTTTCACAAAAGCTCTCTATCAAGACCGTAAGCCTTCAAAGCCGATCCGTTCGGGTTTCCAGATCATCTATTTATGGCTATACTAATAAGATTATATCTTTTTATGTTTAAAGACTAACAGTTGTATTTATTTTGATTTGGAATCGTCTTTAGAACTGTTTACTAAGACTTATTAGTTTTGTCTACTAAGACTGACACTAATACTTAAAACAGTGTATATGTATGAGCACAAACACAGGCTGAAAGAGAGTAGTAAGTATAGAAAAAATTTGCAATATATGGGGTTTTTTAAATAAACAATAGATAAGGACTTCGAATATTTAAGGAGACGTGTACGCACAGGGTGCGAATTTCAGGGGACCAGTGGGTTAAGGGTTCTGCCTAGAAAAATCTAAGGTATTTTTATTTAATTCCGAATCAGCAGAAGGCGTCATCTCTTTCACGCTTGTTAGTTGCGAGAAATTTAATTACTCGTGTGATAACAAGTTCGATATCGTAAAAAACAAGGCAGTGAAATGAGCACTAAGAAATACGGATTTCCAATTAAAACTACATTTAGACTGCTTGCATTTGTTACATAACTTTTAAATGTCTATGATTGGTTTAAGAGCTCGAGGTTTGTAGTTCTAACATCTCTGCTCGGTAGTACCGATCGAAGACGAGTGGAGACCGAAAAACGAAGTTTTATTGGTTGTTTAAAACACATCTCTTCTTTCGCCTTCTCTCTGCTTTGGTGGATTCCAGGATTAGACGTTTCAATATACGCAAGCACCACCGCATTGGTGGCCATGGCTACCTCCGTGATCAAGTCACGTGTAATTGAAACACGGGAGATTCCATAATATACCGAACAATGCAATCAACGTGACAGCGTAATAGCACATTATTTCAAAGGTAGCGTGCTATACAATAGTTGCACACGGAGATGGGCAAATCTAGACCATTTTCAATGAAACAGTATAGTTTTTGTCTATTTTGAGAAACTAAAAAAACTGTGGTAAATGCCGACCTCTCGCAACTTGGTCCAGTACAATAAAATCGGACATGAAGTCGATGGGCATCAGTCCTGATTTGGAGCACAGCAAAAGTAAATGGCGCAAGAACATAAGGAGATCCGTTTCAGTACATATTTGTCCCATAGAACTAGTCATACTTTTTAGAGTCTAAAAAGAAAGACGTTCCAACTGATGGTGATAGAACTAGTGAGATCGATTTTTATTCGATCAGACTCCCTAATTCCATTGCAGATTTTCCCATGGGACTCAGTAGTCTATGTAAGAGGCCTATGTCCAACAGTGGTCAACTTGTAGCTGAGATGATAATGGTAAAGAGGCCAGGCGGAAACTGGCCCTTTTTTGTCTTTTAGCCGGGTCCATGTCTGGTTGCATAACGCTCGTAGCAGTCTAGTATTATTCTAGAGTTGTTTCGAGACTAGTCACCGTACAAGGTCATAATTATGGAATACAAAATGTTATGAATAGAGCAACCAACTAATCGAATAGCCCCTCTGGCATGTTAGGCGACCAAGACTGTTTCATGAGTTTTTTTCGGCATTTCTTTTCAGCAGTTGTCGTTCCGAAATGCTAGTAGTTTGTAGCTTTGAGACATAATATATTACGATTAAATAATTAGTTTTCGACGTGAAAAAGAGCCTTTGAAGGCCAAGTTTCAATAAATAATTTTTGATTGATTTGATTTTGGATCACATACGTACTTTTATATTGTCGAAAAAAAGGGTTTTTACGAAAGTGAAACCGATGTCAGAGTAACGATATAAATAACATTATCGTGCTTTGATTTAAATTTAAGAAATAATGTAATAGATAATTATCATAATCATCAAAAGAAACCTTCGATTATGTTTTTTTTATGAAATAAATTATTATTTTATTTCTAGTAACATTAATGTTAGCCACAAAACATGTTAACATTGTTTTTTTGTTATGTAACCATTGTCATTGAAACAAAATTGGCACTGTGTCAAATGACTAATTAAAAAATACTTCTGCTACATTCTAAAATAAAGTTAAGAGTTACTTTTTCAATAAAATTCACACACACAATCCTCAAAAAAAAAACAATATTGCCCAAAAGGACAATCGTGCAAAAAGCAAATGACAACACGTTGCCAAGTCACGTCACGACTATGTTTTTCAATACATCTGCTTTTTTCTGACTCAGTTTGGATAACGACCTCTATGTATGTCAGCTTAGAATAATAACTAAACGCAGACGTCAATTAACTAGAATTTCTAAGCAATTTATTTACACGCAGATAAATTGGCACCCATTGATGTTGTTAATAAATAATGGACGAATATTTTTTTCATACTATATGCTAAGTAGTACTGTATGCGACGATCACTCAAAATAGTGGCGATGACATTCAAAGCCGTATTTCATTAGATCAAAACAGTGAACAGTGACTTTGCGACAAAGAACCATCAGGATGGTCACCCTTCGCCTAGTGTAGATGCAGCTCAAAAGAGTAATGAGAACTAATATGGAAGACATGGAGGCAGATTTAGGAGGTTGTAGGCGAAAGCCAAGCCTAGTGTAAGGAAACAAAAGGCTAATGAATGAAAAATAAAGAATTATAACATCATTGTTTCAGAATTTCCTTGACACTCGAGGATTAAGGAACCAGTTTGATTGATTGATTTATTAATAAAAAGCGGTTAACCAGGAATAAAGTCCTTGTCAGGACCAATCAAGTGAGCCTTAACCCGGTAGGGTTAGCCAGCAGTATCTTTACGAAGGCTGATTATGATGAGGTTAAGGCTATGGAATAACTCGGAAGGTCGTAAGGATGGAGCTATCCACGGCACTCCTCCTCATGTCACCCACGATTGCGCTCACGTCAGTATTCTTCATCTTCCTGCCAGTATTCTTCACCTTCCTCAACTTTCGAATGCTGTCACAAACATACAGAAAGAAGGTCTCACTCACCTCCTCCCATGAGAGGATGGAGCTCTCCACGGCGCTGATCCACATCTCTCCCGCGCCTGCGCTCACGTCGGGATCCTGCCTGCCCCCTCCACCTTCCTCCGCGTTCGAATGCTGGAACAAAAAAGTATAGTTTTACAATCATATCAGTTGCGCCCTGAGGCTCCGATCCCGTGTGAATTTCGTGATCCCTAGATTTTAAGGCAGATTTTGCCCTGCACCAAATTTCATCAAAATCCAACCAATAGTTATTTTAAGAAAAAGAGAGTTCCTTGCAAACTTTCGTCTTTTTATCCGATAGATCTCAGAAGGTGTGGTATTACTTTGTCTAATAACTTTACCTCCCACGTATCACCAAAACATAAAGGTGCAGGAGATAAAACTTAAATGAATTTGTTTTAGAAACGAAAGGTTTTGTATCTATGTGTGATATTTACGTGTCTATTGTAGGATTTTTAACATAGACGAACCTAGAAATAAACATCTAATCCTAACTAATATTATAAAAGCGAAAGTGAGTTTGTTTGTTACTCTTCTGTACTCTTCACGCTTTATCTACTGAACCAATCTTCTTGAAATTTCGCATACACATAGCTGGATGTACGGAGAAGGACATAGGGTACCTTTCATCCCGGAAAAATTCACGCGGGCGAAGCCGCGGGCGCAAGCTAGTATCATATAAAAGCCCTAATATATCAGGGGAACCATCTCATTGTTCATTCATATAGTTAAAGACGTCACTTCAGCAGTAGGTGATTCCCTAGTAACAAATTGAATGTCAGGCCGTGTGTGCGTCATGGAAGCCCTTTGGGTAATCGACTGAGAACATTTATTTGTAATATTTTGCCAGAAAACCTACGGATTCTTGAAGTTAATTAAAGAAAGAATGAACTGCAGCAACTTTCTAATTTCTTTCTTTCAGGGATTTAGCGAAACGTATTGCGTGCGTGTCATGTTTCTCATTGATGAAATAGTCAACATTTCATGAAATGTCCGTTCGTTTGGGTCATCATTCTATAATCGTTAAATTATTCATTCATCATTGATCTACTGACAAACTAATCCTTTATTAATTTTAGTAATTTATTACTTGACAAACTTATTATAAAATACTTCTGAAATATAATTTAGGCCGGAATTGAAAGAATTGCCTGGTGCAGAAAAGATGGTCTTCGAGCATTCGAGCAACACTTTTATTCGCACTATGTATCAGTATTCACTCACAATAGCGACTTTAATTAGTGTATAGAAATACCATGTAAGAAAATAAATCTATTTAGATGAGACCACGTCTGCGGTGGTCCGAGGTTAACGAAAGAAGTGGAAGTGACCGATTCTGCAAAAACTGTCAAAGAAAATATTTTGATTTTAAAACAGGACGAAGTACTTATATGTTGTAGCAACAGAGATAAAAATCTATATATCTCTGAAAACAATGGCAAAACAAAGACAGTGGAATCTTACAGACAAGTGAAAGCCTGTGTCAAGTTATGAACACATGAGTAAATGCGAGCGTGAAATTAACTTGGAACACTTGACATTGAGTGAGGAGGGAGGGTAGAGGGGTAGCCTAGCCACCGTAAACCTTGTATAGACGAGCACCTTTGTCAAGTGGAAGCAGGTGTTAGATTAGAAGTAGGGTTGAGACGCGGTTGGAAATTTTATAAATTGATATTGAAAAAATAAATAATCAAATGTAAAGTTATGGGCGTGGTTTCGTAATGAACTTGAACACACTTGGAATTTAGCGAATGAGTATGGAGGTACCTACCTGGCACCATCCTGGCACGGCACCACCTCTTGTCAAGTGGAAGACATACGATATGTCAATGTCATGCAGCCTGAATGTTAGAGACACTTTTTTTTAGTGAAATAGGTGTATTTGTGTGGATACTAGTAGAGCATCAAAATTAACTTGGATACACTTGACATTCAGCGAGTGAGAGGAGGGGTGCACATATACTCTTGAGCTCGTACCTCGTGTTAAGTGGGGCTGGTGTTAAACAAGATAGGGTTGTCATGTTGACAGAATATTGGAGCATGGTTCTATTTTTGATGATCTTTTGCCTTAACTTTAAGTAAATTTCTGACGTCAACTAACTAATCTTGTTTATTATATATGACGATTTAAAAGTGCTATTTTAAGCCAATTTAAATAAAAACAATTGAATCTTGATGTGAAAAATTTGTGTTATTTTTTGTGTCGAGTTGTGGAAAAGTGAAATTAATTTGAACACACTTGACATTTCGCAAGTGTGGCTGTAGTAGACACACTTGCGAACTTTACACCTCGTAAACCTTTATCAAGTGATACTAGGGAGTCATGTAACTATCGAGTGATAGGGTCGGGAATTAGTTGGAAATCTAGAATTTTCCTTATTACCGATTGAGCAGATTTGCATGTAGTAGGTTTGTTAATCGAATGACAGTGCAATATTTATATGACATAGAATGAGAGAGATATTATGACATACTAGCTGTCGCCCGCGGCTTCGCCCGCGTGAGTTTCGCTTAGATGAAAAATCTCTCTTGGAGCTTTTCATCAGATGTTCCAGATCTTCAATTTTTATACGTCAGCAGAAAATGCTCATCAGGTTGAACGACTTTTAATAAGGCGCCATTTCCATATAAGTATGTAATAGTGTAGCTGGTCTCTTGCAGTTCTTCATCAGATGTTCCAGATCTTCAATTTTTATACGTCATCAGAAAATGCTCATCAGGTTGAACGACTTTTGTTAAGGCACAATTTCCATATTTCTTATAGTTTAGCTGTTCTGTTAAGGTACTTCATCAGGTGTTCCAGTTTTCAAAATAAATTATAGCCTATATGTTGCCCAGTCTTAATAGCTATACAACAAAAAAAGTTTCATTCAAATCCGTCCAGTAGTTTTTGCGTGAAACGCGTACATAGAAACAGACAGACAGACAGACAGGACAAGAAATTCCAAAAAAATTTTTTTGCTTTCTATTATTCTTTTTAAGTGTCCCTCTATCCATTTCAGTCAAAAATACTAAATGTACAGACAAAATATTTTTACTGTTTTATTATATGTATAGATAATGCTTTGCCCGCGACTTCGTTCCCGTGGGAATTTCGCGAAATCCGTTCTTAGAGCTCCCCTACTCTCCCTAAGGAAACCTACCTGCCAATTTCAGCTTCCTACGCGCAGTAGTTTTGGCTGTGCGTTGTCTGTCAGTCACTCAGTCAGTAACGGAAGAATTTTAAAACGAGCCCATTATCTGTCCCGCATTTGATTTTACAACGAAAAAAATTAAGCTTACACCAAAAAGTGACTAACCCCAAAAAATGTCACGTATATAGCCAAAAAGGTAAATTATATTTGTCGAGAAAACCCGTTAGATTAGGTGTGATATGTGAAGCGTTACTATCACACCATGAACGACCAGACAAACAAACAATTAAGTCCGTTACATGGTGCTTCACGCACGATTGTTCAGAATTTATTGAGCAGTAAAATGTTAGCGCTTCATGTTTCATAATTCATACAGTCGCCAATATCAACAGCAACTTTATCGATGGAGGACACTTTGAATTTCAAAGTCACAATCATTATTTCTATGGGAAAACTGCTACAACTTTCATTACAGCACGCTACTGTTCTAAACAGCCTACCGAACTCTGTCGTGGTTCAACGACGACGGTAGGCCGTGTCATTTTAAGAATCGAATCGTCTAACTCAAACATTTATCTAGGTATTTTACAGTTTAAAAAAAAATCTATGGTTGAACTAAAAGCCTCAAACGTCCTTACAAACGTAGATGATGCGCCTCAGTTGTGTCTCAAAAGCCAAAGAAATCGTAATAAAACATAGATGTCTTACAGAGATCTTGTCACTTTATTTCAATTTCTTTGGCTCTTGAGACACAATTAAGACACGACATCTACGTTTGTAATTAGTAGAATCGCCCCCCAAATTTAGTGTTTCCGAACGTCTGAGATTTAAGTTAAGACCCCACGATAAGATAGTAGCTTCCAATAAAATGCGAGAATTAGGCGATGAGCAAACTTCTCATGTGCGAACCTCACAAATATTTACCTATAGGTCCTCAATCGTGATCAAACATATAGAATTCATCTCTTCGAACCGCAAAAACTACGTCAAATAAACCACCACATCCACACACACACATAAAACTTAAAACACCAATACTTTTGCCAAAATAATCAAAAGTAACTGGAAGCTAAGTCGTCCGACAACTAGGATTTTCACTTCTCACTACGTATCGCTTGATAAATAGTAAAAGTGATTTAAAAACGTGAGTTTTTAATAAAAAACAAACAGCCAGACGTTACGTTAACACTATAGCACGCGACGTTATGGAGTGGTAATCTGCGTTTGATTAATATTTATGTTACAGCGTATCATTACGTACTCATTCCTAAGTATTCACAGCTGGGGACTTTAAAATATGGTTAAATTTTGTTTTACTATTAGCAGCAAAAAATATAGCAGCAAATTAAAGTATATTTTATGTGTTTTTCATATAAATGTTGACCCTCCAATATTGACCTTTGGTGGTTGATTTTTATTTAAAGTAGCCTTATGTTTGACCCCAGGGTCTTTAAATCCTCATCAAATCTTCTCTAAATCTTATCTCTTGAAATTTTCATCAAAATCTGTCCAGTGGTTTAGCCGTGAAAGCGTAACAGTAATAATATTAGTATGGAAGTATGGATAGAAGAAAAAGATAAAAGATGTAACTACTTACATGATTTACAACATATTTGACAATTTTCATAATGATTCAGTATGTTGATGAAATAGCTTCCTCCACTCGTGGGTTGGTGAATTTGATTGATTTGATTCATGGGCGGTCGGCCTCGACAATAAAAGTATCCACGTCCACGGCCACAACGGATCGATTATATTCTTATTATTCTTATTAATAAAAATAAATACTTAATCATGATTTTCCATTTATTTAGGTATTTGTATTTATTTATACATCTAAACTAACATATTTATGTCTGTACTAGCTTTTGCCCGCGGCTTCGCCCGCGTGAATTTCCCACGGGAACAGTGCTTTTTCCCGGGATAAAAAGTAGCCTATGTGCTATTCCAGGTCATTATCTACCTCTGTACCAAATTTCATCGAAATCCGTCCAGTAGATTTTGCGTGATTGAGTAACAAACATCCTCACAAACTCACAAACTCACATCCAAACTTTCGCATTTATAATATTAGTATGGATGTATACGCACATAAGAGTTGTTACGTTGGCGGTCACGGGACGTCCGGCAGGTGTAAAACATCTGAGCATCGTGGTACAGCGTCATGCCATTTACCGTCACGGCATTCTAGGCGATTTTACTGTCAGATCGCGCCAATATATGTTTGACATCAAAAATAATATAAAGGGTCTTTATAAGACCAATAGACAAAATTTTTTTTATTCGCGCGCACGAAGTCGCGGGCAAAAGCTAGTAATAAAATAAATACTTTATCACTATTTTCAATGTTCAATAATCACCGACAGATTTAACATATCAATTACACACTCGAAAAGAAATAAATATTACTAAATTGAGTATATTTTGTGTAATATTCCTAAATTTATTTTCAGTTTGCTCAAGTGGTAGCAGGTAGGTATGTCCTTTTTACTTTTGTCGGTGTCATTACGTGGAATGAAACACGCAGCGACTTTCTTGGCAATGTTGATGGATCTGTTTTGACATTTGCCTTCTCCAGTAGCAGATTTAGGGGGGGGCACGGGGGCACGTGCCCCCCCCAGACGGCTTTTTTGTGTACCTACTGTGGAGGGAGATTCCAATACAATGCATATCAAAATAAGAAATAATACATACGTGCCCCCCCCCCCTCCCCAACATGCATAGTCCGCCACGATCGTTGTGCCCCCCCCCCCCAGAAAAAAATCCTGGACCCGCCGTTGGCCTTCTCTATTTCTCACACAAGCTTCAGTTGTTATGTCTATCAGAACAAAAAATAGATAAAAGGATTTTTTCCAAAAACGAAACCCTACATTATAAGGCCAGACCTAAGTCAGAATAAATATGTGGCTTAGATATAAATATTGACATTCTGATAACAGATTGAACCTTCCTGTTATCAGTAAATTGAATGGACTCTTTTTCGGATTCACAGATACCTCGCTCCATTCATGATAAGCTGTTTCTATTAACCAGGTAATCTAGTTTTTAGGGTTTAGGAAATCTTTATGGTAGTTATCTATTTTATATTTTAAGCCGTCAGTGAAGGATTCCAGATAGCCTATGAGAGTTCCAGAGATTACAGCATTCAAATAAACGAACATACAAACAAGTCTTCACTTCATTATATATACTCGTACATACATATATTATCACGCCTTTTTCCATCATATAAAAGTATAGATAACACATACCAACCAAACAAACAAACAGATCTCATTTTCCTTACAGAGATTAGGAACTTCCCAATCATAGTTAATTCATTGTGGATTTAGTCACATTTTATTAACACTCTCTCATCATCATCAACCATATATAAAAATGCCAAATAAATAAACAAATATCATAAATATAATTTGTGTCATGCAGTGTATGAATGTTTATCATAATTGTTTGATAAATCACTGTTTGATAATGTTTATCAAGCAATAAAACAAATTTTGTGTCATACTAGCTTTTGTCCGCAACTTCCTTCATGTGAACTATTGTTAATATCTCAGGTTTTAAGCAACATAGAATAGAAATAAATAATTTTATTTGCATTAATATGGTGTGATGGTGTGTAACCGGTCGTTGTGGAAATCCTTGGGGGAGGCCTTTGTCCAGCAGTGGACGTCTTTCGGCTGAGAGAGAGAGAGATCTCTCTCTAAACAGGTCTCTCTGGTGTGTAACAGTTGGTCTTATAATCTTAGTTCCACATATTAGCTATAAATTAGCATAGATGAAACTTGTCCCAGTTTTCAAGTCAGTAAGTGTAAAACGCTTCATTTCATAGCATTTCGTGTTGCACATACAAACAAATTGAAGTTTTGAGTAGAATACCTCCAAATAATACACATATCACTTACCTAAATCATGTTAAGGATAATACTTTTCAAA
This sequence comes from Ephestia elutella, assembly GCA_018467065.1. Lineage (NCBI taxonomy): Eukaryota > Metazoa > Arthropoda > Insecta > Lepidoptera > Pyralidae > Ephestia > Ephestia elutella. The sequence continues at coordinate 2,332,414 of CM031592.1, read as the reverse complement.
ATTCTAAATACCTACTGTAAATATAGGACGTAACATTTTTAAACCCCCACAAACTAAAACTATCAATGAATGTACTCTAAAGTAAACTAAACAAATTAGACAGTAAAAATCGGTGTTTTCCGCAGAACACAGTCGTAAATAGGATCTGAATTATATACAAGAGTACAAGACATAAAATCCAGAAACTGACCAGATGTTTTAGGATAAAATAAACATTGCGCAGTTATTTGAATAGAACATTTCACATTGTTATCAAATACCTTCTAATAATATAAAAAATATAATATTATATTATAGTAAACTAGCTTTTGCCCGCGGCTTCGCCCGTTATACGCCAAAATCTTCCTCAGGTCCTCCCTGTCTATTGGTGAAAACCACATGAAAATCTGTTCAGTAGTTTTTGAGTTTATCGCACCAGACAGGCAAACTTTACTTTATAATACGTAAAGATTGGTCATACAATGTTATTATAATTTCATTAAATCACAAGAAAAGTCATTGTTAAGTTTCTCTGGGGATTGAAATCTACATAATACATTTTTATTTATTTATTTAAGAACATGTTTATCACTACATATTTTAATGTGTACTAAATCAATCAATATTTAAATAAAAAAGCCTAAAAGTTAGGCTAAAAAGTTTCATGTCGCAACTGCTGCTACTATTAGATAAAATTGTAAGACATAGCATAATTTTTGTCCCTAAAATCCCATGGGACAAGACCCCAGGATTCAGCTAGGTTAATAAAGGATACAGTGACATTAGTTCTTCATTGAGAAAACAATCTAGGCTATTGATTTAAGAATTTAAGTGTCTTGAGACAAAAAATTTAGTATGACAACGTGCATCCAAGACTGAAACATCACAGGAGGAATAGCATCGCAAAAGAATAAAAATTAAATTACTACAACTATTTTTAATTCAAACTAAGAAAATTTGAAACAAAGAGATGCATAAACAATATTGATTATATTGTATAGTGTTTTTTTTTATGGTTGATTGTTATTTATGGATACTGGAATACCAGTTAAAAAACTAAAATAGTAGCAATGTGAAAAGGTGATCATCATCAAAGTATGATAGAAAAACCGCTCAAGTCGACATAAAAAATGAAATGTTTTATATATGTCAATAAAATAGGTGATTAGTGTATAAGAATTTCAGACACAATCGTAAAATTGTTATTGAATAAATGAATAGTTAATAGATAAAGAACTACCTACCTACCTAGGTATGGTTAGTCTCAAAATGTCTAAAGTAGATAAGTAATCTGGGTAAAAGCACTTTACGTGTGAAAGAAAGAAAGAGAAAGTGAAATGCGACGAGTTTTACGCGTACGAATTGTGAGGCGAACGAGGCGAAAATAAATTTGGCGACTCAACAATTAGGTTAAAGAAGCAAATACTCATAAATCAGCATTGTCTACTCTACATTGCACTAAGTGAAGTATGCAGAGAAAATTAATTTAAATCGGGTCGGTCATTTTCATCGATCGATCAAACAATTTAACGTAATACCGACATATATAAAACTGGTTTAAAAAGGACTACAGCCTACTGAATTCGTATTAGAAAAAGCTGCTATGACTAACACTAAACATTGGTAGCGTAAATCAATAACATCTCAAAAGGTACACAAACAAAATCAATAATTTCTACAATACTTACCACACTAGCAGTGTCCTGGCTATCTAGGGAATATTTATCCGTGTCTTTCGCTTGGTGGTCGTTGGAGAAATTCTCATATTTGCGCGTAGGACTACTTTTCATTGTTCACACAATGCCTTTCAGCTTAAGCTTCGAAAGACATTTTTACACACCAAAGAGACAACACGAAACACCAAGGCAATGAAATTCACTGCTGAAAAATCGAGCCGCACGCAAACGCAACAGCGCCGCTGAAATAGTAGCTGACGTGCAAGCAATGACACTTGACATATATGTTATGACATTGACAGCTGACCTCTGACATTCGTATTTTTTTTTTAGTTTAGTTTTTACCTCAGTTTTTATCTTTAGTACATATAAAGTTAAAAATCAATGTAATAATAAAACGAACATAAAGAATAAACAATACTAGAACTATTAATATTAACGAACAACGAGCGATAATCTGGATTTTTTTAAACCAAAGATGTAGAATCAGTAGAATAGGAGGGCTAGGGTCGGGATAAGGGGACAACGGTATAATACACAGACCAACCAATCTGCTGACCACACAGACACACCAGTACACGCAGGTGTGTAGTAGGTAGAAAAGAGGTAGAGTAGGTAACTATTATTAGGTAGGTTACTACCATATCTGTGAGGCAGGTGTTTGAGATTCTAAACCGTCTAGATGGTCGGCTCCCAAGATAAGTACCTAGGTAGGTACGGCAAACAGAATAATGAGCTAGAAACGCCCCCTGAAATGTAGCGATAGGTAATCGAGTTATTATGTACTAACTAGCTATGCTAACTAGTTGTATTTCGATGCGATAGGTATACCTAGGTAAATACCCAACTTTTTTATGATATGCTTACGCCCCCCAAAGAATTATCATAAAATTATCTACGGACAATCAGGTGATTCAACCCAGCAATTACCTTATCAAACCGGAAACATCATCTGATCTATCTATCAACAAAATGAATATAAAATTGCAATCATAAAACCGACAGCCAGCGCACAGCCAAGACTACTGGGCGTAAGAAGCTAAAAATTGGCAAGGTAGGAGGGGAGCACTAAGAGAGAATTTCTCGAAATTCCCCCGGGATCAAAATCCCGGGCCCATGCTACGAACCGTGTACGAACCCATGAAAGTAGAAAAAAAAATAGTAGTTGTGCCACGAATCTTCGCTCCCATTGATATTTTGGCATTCTGAATACTTAGCCTGTAAAGTTCCTCATGAATGTCACTTTAATACATAACTACCTATTACCATCGATAAAATATTTACTTGTAATATTTTATCGATAATATGTGTAGTAACACATATTTTCTGGTGGTTCATGAGATTAGCGCGTTCAAACAAACAACAACATTTCAGCTTTTTAATTCGGTATTCATATCGGAGGCCAAGACCGAGATCCACTTTGTTTGAAGTACCTACCTAATTCGGTATCATGAGCAGGTATATAGATACTTACATTCCCCGTTGGTCCGTTTGTATTCCATAAAGGTATTGTCTTGTACTTCCATTTCGATACCTTTTTATTTTTACCATTATCATACTGCAAGTTACGTCGGAACATTTAAAATCACACTAACTTTTGTTTATATCTACATTAATTCACTACAAACTACGTACAAAACTTAACTCACAGTAACATTTTTAGTAAATTACAACACACACAATACATCGTTATGTTGTACAAGGAAAATTCCGTACATTGAATATAACAGATTAAAGAAATAAATATCCTCATAACCAAACAAAAGAAATCACTACAATAAATGAATCTACACTGAGTGTTGTTATCAATTTCTGATAATACCTATGTACTTACGCAACATAGTACCAACCGTGCTTATCTGTTCATATAGCCATGGAAGGGATACTTTAAATATGCACAATTTTTTTCGTCATAGGTGACGCACCCGTCCGCCCAAACACTCTCAATTTATATTTATTTTTCAGAACTTTATACGTCAATAGAAAATGCTCATATCTGATGAGCATTTTTTGCTAACGTGCCATTTCCATATTTCTTATTGTTTAGCTGGTCTATTATAGTACTACACCAGGTGTTCCAGGTGTTTCAAAATATGTTGCCCAGGATTAATAGCTATATAACGATACAAGGTTCATTCAAATCCATCCAGTAGTTTCGGAGATAAGCGTGTACAAATAGACGAAAAAATTGAAAGTCTTGTTCTATTAGTATTCCTGAATCACGCTAAATTGTTTTTTTCATAACCTTCCATAATAAAAATAGTAGGTGCGGTAAATGACTAATCCGTTATTTTTTTTTATCAGGAATGCCTTATGAGGAAATCTTGACGTACTTAGCGTGATTACTTTATCTATATTAAGTTTCTGTGTTTCTCATTATCTAATTTAATTATTACAAATCTGTCTAGTTACTTAGGCAACATTGTCGATATCTTTAACAGTTATGGAAGCAATTATAGAAGCATATAAATAAAATATACAAAAATAAATTTAACATTATAATTAAAACCATGACCGATAACATCTTAACGATATTACAATGTCAAGAAAACAAAACTTTAATTTCATTAGTTTCTGTGGAATAAAATTGCCGTCAATGTCATAATTAAACTTTCAGGATGGCTTCGTTCACTTTCCCAAGTCGTCCACTTCCCAACTCGTCCTCATTCCCAGCTTGTCCATTTCTTAACTCGTCCATAGAATAATGAATCGACACTACAAAAACCTAAGCCCTAAGAATTAATGATATTGAAAGTGATTTTTTAATAGTTGAGTGATTTCTTGGACAACTAACCATCAATATTTGCATGCTAATTACATACTTTTAGCAAACATGTTTGTTCTTTAGATATATATTTTTGTAACAACTTGTAATACCATGTTTTTAATTAAATAAATCAATACATATAATAAAACAGTAAAAATATTTTGTCTGTACATTTAGTATTTTTGACTGAAATGGATAGAGGGACACTTAAAAAGAATAATAGAACGCAAAAATTTTTTTTTGGAATTTCTTGTCTGTCTGTCTGTATGTATGTACACGCTAATCTCCGAAAATACTGAACCGATTTGAATGAAACTTTTTTTGTTGTATAGCTATTAAGCCTGGGCAACATTTAGGCTATAATTTATTTTGAAAACTGGAACACCTGATGAAGAACCTTAACAGAACAGCTAAGCTATAAGAAATATGGAAATGGTGCCTTAACAAAAGTCGTTCAACCTGATGAGCATTTTCTGATGACGTATAAAAATTGAAGATCTGGAACATCTGATAAAGAACTGCAAGAGACCAGCTACACTATAACATATATGGAAATGGCGCCTTAGTAAAAGTCGTTAAACCTGATGAGCATTTTCTGCTCACGTATAAAAATTGAAGATCTAAAACATCTGATGAAAAGCTCCAAGAGAGATTTTTCATCTAAGCGAAACTCACGCGAGCGAAGCCGCGGGCGACAGCTAGTATATAAATATAACATTGAATGAATAAAACAGATTGATCTAACATGATTTATTTAAATAGTCTATGGAACAAAATGTACAAAAGAGATACGACAGGCCTAGGCCTTCAGGGCGTCTTGTAGACCGAAGCCAGGGCCTTTGGGTTCCTCCGTCAGTGACGTCAGACCTCCCAGGGGCTCCGACGCGAAGCGACCGCTCCTGCAATACATACATACATAGAATCATTCATATCATATCATTTATTGCGTTTCATATCGTACAATACAGTTATAACTACTAATACAGTAACTGGTTTTAGGTAGGTACAATATGAACCCTGTCGGGTATTAGCAAATGTAGAAGGATGGAACGGCAGGCGGATTTATAATAATAAATTGGGATTAGGTTTCCATTTTAATTATTACAGTTTATAATGTAGTCATAATAGATAATTTAAAATACTATAATTCTAATAGTCAAAAATTAGGTAGTCCTCGATTCCATTATATAGTGAAATGTCCGATTTCGATTTATTTGGGAATCACGTCTATATTCCTTACGGGGTAGACAGTGCCAAGAGTCGTAAGAGTCTATAGAGATGTGTGTATGTTGGGTAAGTATATTGGATATGATTTGAAAGTCCACCAGTTCTCAACACAATCACTATTTATTGTTCTTATGTGTAACACGGAAATCACGAATTCACAGATAAATCGATCGGGCCTATATTGACATAAGGAATTACATATAGAGTACAATTGAGCTACCGCGACGGCGAGCGGGGCGCAACTGGCTCGCTCCTATCGCGTTGGTTAAGATTGCAAGGGTATCCAATTCTTTGGTGTTGGCCACTGTCAAAATTCCTCTTACTGAAGTCGGAAGGTGATTTTGCCACAAAACTGTCAGTGTGTCGTCGGTGATTCTTCCTCTAGCCAGTTCCTGCATTCTGCGTAATAGTTGGGATGGTTTTTGGTCCCCTAAGTCCATTTCACAAATGAGTTTCTTGATTTTGCGATCTTCGGAATCCTCGAATATAGATAATAATTTTTGCTTGAGCGTATCATATTTCTTGGTGGCGGGCGGGTTACTCACTAGATCGGTAATTTGTTGAATTACGTCTCTTCCTAATTTGGTGATAACCATTTGGTATTTGGTATCGTCTGACATGTGTTGTGGGTTCAGCACTGCCTCCGTCTGTATAAACCACAATCTAGGAGCATCCTTCCAAAATTCCGCTATCCTGGTAGACACTGAGACTGCCGAAAGGAATTGCGTATCGGCGACTAACGTTGGGTTCTCCACGACCAAAGAAGTTCCTGACGTACCTTCTGTGTTATCCATCTTCTATAATTATGTTCTTCGTTTTTTTTTTTTGGTAAACGGTCCTCGCCGCCGCGGTATGAAGTTGAGTTGCCCCCGTGTTACACAAACCGTACGAAAACGAAGACGATGCGGTATCTATTAATTATAAGTCTATATCACAAAATTTGCACTATAAGTCCAACGATAAGTATGTTCGATGTTACGCGTTCTTCACTGGGTCACCACTATAGAGATGTGTGTATGTTGGGTAAGTATATTGGATATGATTTGAAAGTCCACCAGTTCTCAACACAATCACTATTTATTGTTCTTATGTGTAACACGGAAATCACGAATTCACAGATAAATCGATCGGGCCTATATTGACATAAGGAATTATATATAGAGTACAATTGAGCTACCGCGACGGCGAGCGGGGTGCAACTGGCTCGCTCCTATCGCGTTGGTTAAGATTGCAGCGTAAGCTTTTTACATATTATAGGTAGGTGAGTACACCTATAAGTCGAAGGCCACGCTTAGCTAATAGTGGGCTCTCTGATGGAATGGAGATTCAGGTGTAGTGACAGGTTGCTAGCCCATCGCCTATGAGTGGAGGAATCCCCAGTTTAAACCCCTCTTCCTCGATTGACTTTTACATGACTTTTACAATCTGCGCGGGAAGAGAAGCAGCTGGCACATTCTATGTTTTTTCTTCGCTCCCAGACCAGCATGGAAGATAGATAAATAGATAGATCAACACTCTATTGCACCATTTACACAAAAGAACATACATAGTGACAAAAACCGGCCAAGTGCTAATTACAATTGCTTGGAGAGGGTTCCGTACCATGCCATTTTTATAGGTATTTTGTAATCTACAGGAAATAAACTATATTTTGTATTTTTTCAAAATTTTAGGCTCAGTAGTTTCGGAGATCAGAGGGGGGTAATCAATTGTACAATAATAACAACAATATATTTGAGATCCTCATTTGATATGTATAGCATAGTAAGGTTGGCAACACTTTTTTTTGAAGCCCTAGTTTGTCCCCCGAAATGACATTTATTAAAAAAAAGATTTATTAACTTTGCACATCTGTGTTTGGGTCACAGGATTACACCATCCTACCAAATTTCATCTGATTAAGTCCAGTAGATTCGGAGAAAATTGGCTGTGACAGACGGACGGACAGACAGACGCACGAATGATCCTATAAGGATTCGTTTTTTCATTTTTGTACGGAACCCTAAAAAGTAAATTCATAAATGAGCGCAAAGGCGGGCTTATCACAAATGCAATTTCTTCCAGCCAAACTTTGGGAGATATAACTGAAAAAGTGGTATAAGTACAGTCCGGCTAACCTAACTCCTCTGATTATTCGTGAAGGTAGGGGGTGCAGTTTTATTTGCACTGGACTGTACACACCAGTTTGTGCCCTCGAATTCGCCCGCGCAAATTACTTTTATCAGCCACTAGCTGTTGCCTCGCGGCTTCGCCCGTGGCATAACGTATAATTTTTTTTATTAAATAAAAATGTTTTATTTGTTCCAAAAGCACAATTGTTACTTAATTATAGAAGGCCAGGGAACTCTTGTAAGCAAAAAGCCTGTGCCAAAGTTCCCGCTCTTTCGTGATTACTTATTTTTTTTTTTTTTTTCTTGTTTTAAATGTCTAGTGTACTACTTATCTATGTATTTGTGTGTTTGTAGCATCAAATTAATAATTTATCTATCTATCTACTTTACCCACCAAACGGTTGTGGTGATACATGAGAAGGATGTTCCCGAATCACCATCATGTGTTTTTAAACAAACTTGAGGGTCGATTTATGAAAAAAAAACGTAGCCTATCTTTGACCAAGGGACTTTAACTATATCTATACCAAATTTAATCTAAATCGGCCTAGCGGTTTAACCTTGAAAGCGTAACAAACAGACACACTTTCGCATTTATAATATTAGAATGTGGAAGTATGGATTTCACTTCCTTAAGGATAGAATATATGTATTTTAAAATTATTTTTCTTTTTAATATGATAAATTCAAAATATCTATAGCCAATCAAACTTTTATGTTAAACATTACCTTGGTCCGGGTTTTGGCTTCTCATCTTTCTTGAGCATCTCAATGATTTCCTTAGTGTCATCTACTGTTAAGTCCTCCTGCAAAATGCAATTAAAAGGAGGTTTTCAAAATGGCGACACAACAGATGTCAGCCTAAAACCTAGATGAGCCTAGATGTAATGGCTTTTTAATTTTATCGCTCATCCAATAATTCAAGCATTTACAAAAGCTTGTGGTTCGATCGCGATGGTTTGAACGTTAATATTTATAAGCAGTGGGATGTAGGATCATAGAAAAGTATACCACATTTAATAATAATATATCGATGGTATACTTTTCTCTGAGGTCCATAATCAAAGCACACAGATCGTATCAACGCGATCGAACCATGCGATTTTTGTTACAATGATCGTAAAAATGTTTGTACTCGTAGTTTGAAATTGAAAATGGCAAATGCTTGCTGTTTTGTTACAATAAATTCAGTTACTTACATAATAGTCGTCGTTAACTTGAACCATGGGTGCGTTCACACAAGCGCCTAGACATTCAACCTGTAAAAACAAACATTATTTATTTATTAAGCAATGATGAAAATGGTAATGGTATGTCAATGTCAATGGTAATGTCAAAATTTGTGTTTGTTGTTTTTTTTTGAGTCAAAGTGCCATGGAAGAAGTGTGTAATTATAAAATTCCTTATGAAATAAAAGAACTTAATTTAAAATTGTTTAAATAACATCTGAAAAAGTTCTTAGTAGACAAATGCTATTACAATATTCGAGACTTTCTAGATGATAATTTTTAAATCCCATTTGACATTCCCATGACTGACTAATTTTTAATGATATATTTTTGAGTATAATTATTATTTTTTTAAGTGTATTCTGAATCGTTTGCCGCAAACAATTCAGAATACACTTAAAAAAATAATCTGACTAATTTTGCACACCGTTTCAACGGTTGAACATTGCTGCTCTGTAACATCTATGTGTTTCTGAGAAATGGAGAGAAATGGATGGAATTCGCAGGGGATAGACAGATTTGGAAGAAAGGACCTTTCTCCAGCAGTGGGACGAGACAGGTTAAAAAAAAGAAGTTTTCCAGCAATATGGGTTTGTAAGTGTAAAAACTTAGTGTAAGTCTCGAACTGGTATTGCAGTTGTCCATGGGCAGCGGTGATCATGGACAACTGCAACACCAGGCGACAGGCAACATAGATTTAAAAGAGTATGCTAACTATCTTGACATAGGTATCAAACTAGAACTAAAACGCTGATCGTAGAAACTTGAAGTTGCAAAGAGGTCCTTTATGTAGTGTAAGTGAGCACGGTGAAAGGAATTTTGGAAATTCCACTCTAATTGATTGAAACAAATGAAAAATAACATTTTCGTGAAAAAAACGACATTTACGCGGACAAAGACAGTTTCCTACATTCCATCCATTGAATTTCAATATTTACGAATGGTTCAATAGGAACATGAATAAGCATTTTCTCATCTCAATATGTTAATACTTTAACCCACAGTAAACAAGACACAAAAGAAGTTTCATTGTTGTAACTGTTATAGCCGTTTACTGTCCAGAAAAGTGTTAATTATAGATTGACTATCGCAGTCTAATAGCATTGCAGTGTAGGAAATATCCATACCTCAGAAACTGAGAATTTTCCGCAAGGGCTGTTGCCCCCAACTTCACAGCCGGTAGCTTCCTTGATGGCATTCAGAACGGCATCGGATCCTCGCAGCCAGCACGGAGTTGTGGTGCACACTTGTACATGATATTTACCAATTGGTCTCCTGAAAATAATTAAACACTTCCTTTTAGAAAATAATGGTAATGTTATAATATTGTTTTTTTTTTATTTTCTTTATTCATGAATTGCACAGTGTTACAGAGTTAACATATATTGCTAAGATTTACATTTCAAGTATGGCCAATTACTAATTCACTGGTAAATTAGTACATAGCGATTCAAAAAGTAGACTAGCAGACATAGTGTATTTTTTCTTTGCCACCAAAAGGATGTTCCATAAAGCGTAGACATCTTTTTTAGCAGACGGCATGTGGACTAAGAATACTATACACAATGGTAAACTATAGTCTGTTAGCCAAGAGTTAACAAATATTATAATTGTCTTTGAATAAAGACTGTTAATCAATTATCGTCAATTTTTGTTTACGTTCTAATGGCCAGTGGCCTATTTTACTTAAGCCGTTCATGACCTACGTTATATGGGTCTATTGGTTCAGAAGAGGAACTTCTGCTTTACTGCTTATTTACTTACTTGCTACTGCGGCGCAGCGACCCGAAGTGGATCTTGGCCTCCGACACGAGATAACGCCTTTTTTTGCGGTCTTGCACCAATTCTCGCCAGTTTTCTGCTCTGAGGCTCTGTAGGTCTTTCAGAACCTCATCGCTCCAGCGGTACCTAGGGCGCCCGACTGGTCGACGGCCCTGCGGTCGACCCTCGTATGCTATTTTTACTGCTAGTTAATTATAATGTTAAATCCTTACCTAATGAACATTGTATAGAATGTGGCTACTTCATAAACCCTCATGCGAGGTAGATTTAATACTTCGGCAACTTTGTGCATAGCTGAGATTGGTAGCCAGCCTCCTTGCTGCCGCTGTGCCAAGTCCAGCAGTGGGATCATTGCCCCACGTTTGTGACCATCGGGGTAGATAGCTAGGAGGGCGTCAACTCTCTGGAAATTGCAATTAAAATGTTAAGTATGTTGACAAACCGATTTAGAAAACTAGTTTAGTTATGGAATGCAATAGGCTAATTAAATGCCTTAAAAATTGCTTTATCTGATGCAAAATAACTAATTAATTATGTTTAGTAAAACTTTGTTAAAATATAAAACTTGATCAAACAGACAAATGAAAGGATGGACAGTGAAGGCTAAGAAATGAGGTTATGTTTATTATATACCAAAAGATTACACACAAACTTCTATCAATATACGTTTAACTTAGGTAACTTACAAAAATCATAATATTGTCGGTGACATGACAGCAGTAGACATCAAATTCTTTTCTAATCAAAACAAATGAAGGTTGACACTTGCCTTTTGGTTCTCTGGCGTAAATTCAAAGGGGATGCTAGGATTGTCCTCAGGGGTGTCTCTGTGCACGAAAAGGCTATCATGCTGCAAATTAGCTGTGGTTTGAAGGGCTCTAGAAGATGCTCGCCACTGAAAATAAACAAAATATAACCCTAGGGCTACGGCTGAACTGTCAAATCGAGATTATATAACGGCACTGTTCGTCACAGAAGACTAATTTATTAATTTCTCTTGCACACAATTAACGTACCACTCCTTTAACACCAGACCTAAGGCTGGACAACATGATTTTATCACAATTTTACGCAAAAAAACAAAAAGTTATTGCGAAACACTGTTCGCGAACAATCCAACATGAAGTTAGCGTTGAACGAAGATAGCAAACAAAACGCACGCACGCACAAATTCGCACTTGAATGAATAACAAAAAAGAGAAACTTTTGAGACAAAAGTATTTGATAAAATGATAATCAAACAAGTAGAGATGGGTTATTTTGCTTATATTTAAAAAGTTTTTATTTTAAAAGATTGCAATTGCAACTTTTGATATTTTTTAATCATAAGAATTTTCCAATGACTATGTCAGGTTCAAAGTGTAGCTAAACGGTTTAAAATTTTGCAGCTAACTTCGTGAAATTTAGCAAATAAATGGTGGGAGGGAAGTTCGTAACTACCTACAGTTGTTTGAATTTAATTTTTTTTCTTACTGATCATTACATTTTAATTATTTAGTAATTATGTACTTAGAAATTGTATGTCTGAATCCAATAACTTTAATGTACGCGCCCCTTAAATTTTCTTAAAGCAATTATACGTTAAGTAAGAGTTTAATCTTTCAGGCGCTTTGAAGCTTTTCTAATTCTGAAAAATGAAATGGATCCCATAACAACAACATTTGTATTGACAATATTTTCGGAATATTTTTTACTTAAACTTATCCGATGTTTGATATTGGTTCTGTTTTCAGTAGACAGGGCCAATAAATTAACAAACCAGAGCTTCTATAATAAGTTTGCTGTTTAGAAAATGGCTAAAAGCATTAAAATGCCCAAAAGGTTGATTAAGAACCCGATCATTGAGCTATAACAATGTTCAATTCAATATCTATGGACGTACTAAATACTCGTAACTAGGTATCTATATTTATTAACACAACGATGTCTGCATAGCAATGCTTTTTCAGCTTCGCGTAACGTTAACATCGAGCCTATAAAAGCCATTGTCTGCTTGCGCCGTGTGCCTATATTTCCGTATGAAAAAAAAACAAAATGAATGAATAGACAAAACGATCGACAAAACAAAGAGTTGCCATGGCAACTGCCGCACCCGCGTCCCTGCACCAAAAATGTTTGCACTGTCTACTAGATGGTTAGTAGTATGTATAGCACTACTAACTTGCCCCTAGGATCTGTTCTTGTGGCAATTTCGGGATAGAAAGGATTACTATTCCTTATTTTACTCTATTTGTGTACTAAATTTCATAGAAATCCGTTCAGTTGATTTTGCCTGCAAAGGGTCGGTCGCCACTAGCACTAAAGATGTGTTTTTACAACCAATAGAATTTCGTTCTTCAAAATTCGAATTTATTTAATGAGATCCTATTGATGGTTAAAACACATCTCCTCTCCTCTCACTCTCAGTTTTGGTGGAGACCAACCCTGAAAATCCTCGAACCTACGATATGAAGAAGATCGTAAAGGCGTAACTTAAATCATAGAGTAGGTTTTCTAAGAGGCGTAAAGTTAGAGGTCCCAGATTGTACTCATTGCTTTCTGCGTTTATAAACTTTGACTCGTGTATGATAGTTTTAATAATCTACCTTCGTTTTTGGTGAAAGAAAACATCATGGCTAATTTGCTCTCTTGTTTATGAAACAGAGAAGACAGCGGCAAATTCTCAGGCACTAAGCAGCTACATATTTGCCAATTAAACATACTTATTACTTAGCTCAGATAACTCAGTTGGAAGAGCAAGGTCGTATAAAGACCTGGTCGCGGGTTCAAGTCCTGCTCGCATGAAATTTTTTCACCATATCTAATTTCTATATGAGAGTACTTTAATATACTAAGATATAGTATTAATATAGTAAGGCTATATGTGTTTTATTCTACTCTACAAACACAAAGGGATTTTCGTAAAACCGAAGATTTAAAACTTCCAAATATACCTAACCTACCTAATTCTTTTTAGCAACAAATCGCAACTTTTTGCATACTTCGACACTGCACCCAGAATGCAACTACACCGGCACAGGGGTGCACCAATAAAGTTCCCTTGCAATGCCAGTAAACCGTTCAGGCTCTCTTTATTACCCGAAAGTTAGGGACTTTTTGCCTGATCGCGCAAGTCTTGTATTTAGACATATTGCTTTGTGACACGAAATTTTTGGGAAGTAAAAAAGATCACTTTTGCTCTTTCAACAATATGAAATAATGCTAAAATGAGATCATGACTCTCACTGTCAAAAAGTTATCAGATCGAATGTAGAGCCAAGCTCCTAACTCTATACGCCCTAACTCTACAAGCCCTAGTTTCACAAACTCTACCTACAGCTTAGTCAAAATGAGTGACTTTTCCGTTTTGTTACTACCAGAACTATTGTTCAATAGAAAAGTAATGAACAGTAAATAAATTTTTCACCTTACACCGATGTGATGCACACGGACTCCTAGGATTCCGCGCACGGAAGTTCCTTGTTGCTCGAAGCTGTGATAGGACGATAGTGAAACGGCCAAGCAACATATTTTGGCGAAATATTTAGGATATAATTATTAGGTATTTTATTTACAAAAGGAGCTTAGTAAGCTGGATCGGATCAGGATCAGACCGATCATACTGAGGCACTGTCACAGGAGTAAAGATTTATACTACTATGTTTGAACTAGCTAATCGCTGGACCTGTGAAATTACATAAAGCATAAAAGTAAATGCCAATTAGAGAGATCCACATCGATCCATATTAAAAAAAAAACATATACCTACTTACCTAGTTAGTTATTTTATTTTAAAGTTTAGAAAACTAACGTCTATTAACTACTTATTCTTTAACCTCTAGTATTTCACAAAATACCAGATCGCCAAAGAATTAGTCACGGTCATCCATAGATGCTACAAGAAATTAGATAACGGAACGTTGGCACCAATGATAAGAAACAAATTAAGATATTAGAAAGCATTCTACAATCATTGTAGATCACTGATAATGATAAGGCACCGGCTCCTATGGTGCTAGGTGTTTAAAGTAATTTAATTTGTATTTTTACATTTGTTTTTTAATCGATAAAGTTCATTTATCAAACAAATTAAGATAAAGATGGTAAGAAAAAATACAGTTTTTAAGTTTGCTGCAGATAATTCACATTATCACTAGATGGCGCTACTAGGTAAGAAACGGTTTAAAGAATACAAATTATGTAAGTACATAGCTGGCCAGTAAAACGTTAAAAATATAAAATTAAATTGAAAGCAAAGCTAAACAAAACAGCTGAACTAAAGATTTGAAATTTTGCAGAAGTTCTTTATATGGTGTAAGAAATAAATTTTGGAAATTCAATCCATAATAAAGGGGATGAAAAACAACATGCGGACTAAGCTGAGGACCAATAAGCTAGTTACCTACTAAAAAAAACCACTGTACGGATCAGTTTTCGAAAAAAATTGTCACATGGATATCTATACATATAATAAAACAGTAAAAATATTTTGTCTGTACAGTTAATATTTTTGACTGAAATGGATAGAGGGAGACCTAAAAAGAACAATAGAAAGCAAAAAAAATTTTTTGGAATTTCTTGTCTGTCTGTCTGTCTGTCTGTCTGTCTGTCTGTCTGTCTGTCTGTCTGTCTGTCTGTATGTATGTACGCGTTTCACGCAAAAACTACTGGACGGATTTGAATGAAACTTTTTTTGTTGTATAGCTATTAAGCCTGGGCAACATATAGGCTATAATTCATTTTGAAAACTGGAACACCTGATGAAGAACCATAACGGAACAGCTAAACTATAAGTAATATGGAAATGGTGCCTTAACATAAATCGTTCAACCTGATGAGCATTTTCTGCCGACGTATAAAAATTGAAGATCTGGAACATCTGATGAAAAGCTCCAAGAGACCAGCTACACTATAACATATATGGAAATGGCGCCTTAGCACAAATCGTTCAACCTGATGAGCATTTTCTGCTGACGTATAAAAATTGAAGATCTGGAACATCTGATGAAAAGCTCCAAGAGAGATTTTTCATCTAAGCGAAACTCACGCGGGCGAAGCCGCGGGCGACAGCTAGTATATAATAAAACTTAGAAAACTAATACTTTTTTAGGGATTAATGTTGAAACGCTCTTTCGATAAATCAATACCTAACTTTATTTGTAAAACACATACTAAATAATTACTAATTTTATAAATTGCTGAAACGGTTCTGGTTGTTGTGTAAGTTAGTTAAAAAATATCTCTCGTTTCGGTGTGCCTCTTGGCATAGGCCTCCTCTAGCAACTTCCACTATCTTCTATCACCAGTCACTCTTCTCCAGTTGGAACCAGCAATCAGCTTACTTAAAACTTCAAAATGTTGACACTAAAAGATAAAAAAAATAGGACCTTAACTCCTAAACTCAAGCAAACACTGGACATTGTTTTTCCGAGAATGTCTGTAGGTCGCGACGGATTCCTGGTTATTTCTAGAAGACCATAAAAAGCTAAAGGTCAGAATGACCCTAAACGCCTCGTCGTGAGGTAAAAATGCAGTTTTTTAATGATCCTCGCAGCTAAGCGGGTTTTGTAATGCGATTTCGCAAGATTTAATTTCCAATAATAAGTAGGTAGGGAAGATTAGATTGGATAGAGATAGGTGAGGGGTAGGTGGTCTGTGGTGGTCTGTAAGGTGAGGCGTGTGCCTAGCAGTGGAATAAATCAGGATAAAAAATTATTTGCAAGGGCTGAATTCAACAATGACCTTCCCCCCTTTGAGACCTTGATATATTTTTTTCTATACTTTAAATAAGCCTTTCCTAATGTTGAGTATAGACCACTGGACTAGTTACCCCCAGACGAGAAGGCTGGATCCGCCCTTGATCTATTACGGCGTAATAGGATTACTGTATTGAAATTAATGGACCAACAAGGATATGGACCTAGAAAGAACTTTAAATGAACGTATTAGGAAATGTACGAACAAAGAGTGGACGAACAAGGATATGGGCGAACAATTGAGACTGTGGTCCACGAGTAAATGGCCGTAACAGACTGGTACCATTGGAAGAATGAAGCTCATGAAAAGTCGTGTAAAAAAATACGGATTTAATTAATTAACGTGTTCATGCCTAAAAAACCTAATGGGGCATCGGATTTAAACGGACTACCGTTTTGTACCAGAGTGGTGGCATGGCAAGAAGAGATGTGCAACGGTCGGGCTAAAACTGGTCTTTTGTAAATCTCCATTTTTGCTCGGAGTCTATAGATTAAAATTAAGTCACAAATTTTGACTAAGGTGTAAGTACATAATATCTCGATGAAGGTGTAGGATGTGTAGTAGAGTTACATGATTTGCTCTAAATGAGATTCGATAAATTTTCGACTGTGCGAGCCAGCATGGTTTCGGTTTGGCAAATTTTAACATGAATTTTGTATAACAGTTTACCTTTGAGCCTTTGAGCAACAAGGACTTCCGCGCGAAGGAGATCGTGTTGCTCCATGACAGTTTACTTAAGTTAAAATATTACTTCTCATTTTTGAATTCATATTCTTTTTGGCCAGTGTTTAGGATTTTTTTTTATACAGGATGTGTTTGCTCTTAATCATTATCTTGCCCGAGGACAGATAGATGAGGTCTACGACGACGACGTAGTGTTACCCAGAAGCAGCCTTGGTTTTGAAGAGAGTCAGGTTGTGCTCGGGAACACAGACGCAGGCAGGGAGATCCATTCCTTCTATTAAATCTTTATCATGATTATTTTGAAAAGATTATTGCCATGTCGCTGTCTTCCTTTTTTTTAAATTATTAATATAAAAAAAATATTTTAAATTTGTGGTTGAGTCGGATGACTGGCATCATTAAAAATTATGGAGCTAATTGGACATTTTAAAACAGCCCAGTTTTAGTAGGACTCTGCCCATGTTCTGGCCAGTAGTTGCGAGTTCTCACGCAATATCCACATTTGGCCAGATGTACGGATATACGACTCGTTATTGTAAGTAGCTGCAAATTACACTTCTCTGGGAGTAATTGATTTTTATTGTCTGCCCGTGATTGAGATGATGGGCACAATTAACGTTTTTGACGGCAAAAGTAATACAACAAAAATAATCCTTACAATTCAGAATTATTTGAGAAGTAATAAAAATACATACAAACATACATAGAATCACGTCTATATCCCTTACGGAGCAGACAGAGCCAAGAGTCGTGAGACGCGAAGGCCACGGTTAGGTTAGCTGAATAGTGGGCTTTCTGATGGAATGGAGATTCAGATATAGTGACAGGTTGCTAGCCCATCGCCTATGAGTGAAGAATCCCCAGTTTAAAGCCCAGTAAAAAAATGTATTACGATTAATGTTATGTATCTAGAATGTTGTGTAAAGCCATGTATGTCAATTTCAGGATAAATTAATAACTTATGTGGTATTCCAGGTTTCTACCAGTGTACCAAATTTTATCCTCAATTTGCAACGAATTTCGCTAGGCTTGTATGCTGTTAAATATCCACAACATTTTTGTTCTTTCTTATTTTTCATTTATTAATTACATACAATAACCCGACTTTGTAAAATATGAAAAGAAAATCAATTTTCCTAACAATGGAAACTGTGCCCGCTGGTAATTGCTCACGTATCTCGCGATCTGCCGGGAACCGAACCTGGGACAATGGACCGGTGCGAGACCGCGCACTATCACCACACAATACCGAATTTACAAATATATATCTAGTGTAACATTCATCTACGTCTACGCCACAAGAACGTTGATAGATCAACCATTTTCGACGACCTCCGTGGCGCAGTTGTAAAGACCTTGCCCCTGAACCTGGGGGTCCCGGGATCCCCGGTCAGGTCAAGATGGAAAATGATCTTTTTAAGATTGACCCGGGTCTTGGATGTTTATCTATATATGTATTTGTTATAAAATATAGTATCGTTGAGTTAGTATCCCATAACACAAGTCTCGAACTTACTTTGGGGCTAACTCAATCTGTGTGATTTGTCCGTATATATTTATATTTATTGCACCAAGAGAAAATAATACATACAAAGTAGTGATAAAAAGTAAATACATAAATGATCGCAAAGGCGGGCTATCGCAAATGCGATTTCTCCCAGCCAACCTTTGGGTGGAAGGAGATATAAGTGTAAAATGTACTTAGTGAGTAGTGTGAAGACATAATAAAGTTTTACTTACCTACTTCGATGGCTCAACGACCCAACGATCTTGGCCTCCGATACAAGAAGCTTCCACTCCTTCCTGTTCTGCGCTACTTCCTGCCAGTCGGCTCTTTGGAGGGCCTTCAGATCTCTTAGGACCTCATCCCTCCAGCGGTATCTGGGCCGGCCGACAGGTCGTTTCCCGCTTGGTCGTCCCTTATACGCTCTTTTAGTAAAGTTTTAGGAAACTTAATTTTAGGTAGTTTCAGAAATACCAAATTCATTAAAATTATGGCGTCTGATGACAAATCTGCATTTTAAGTACTTTTTGATGGCAAATTGACTTTAAAGACAAACTAACAGTAAAAAAAAAATTAGACCTTCAAAGGCACTTTTTAACGACAAATTTTGAATAATACATGTTGATTTTTTAAACAGTGTCCTTTTTACACTTAGAATACAACTACTTCCAGTAGAGTAAAAGAGAAAGATAAAATTTTGACTTTTCATACTAAGTCCTAGCTTCAGAGTTCTATGCGACCAATGTCAAGATGTTAGGTAACTAAGCTTAGATAATTTTAACATTTAAAATACTATATTTATGCTAATAAATTGATTTATAGTGTTGCAGATATATTATAATACAAATCGAATACTGTTTTTTTTTAAAGTACCTTATTGATTAAGCAACTTATTATTCATGCAAATAAATGATTGATTGGACTAATAAGTTTGTGATCTATATAATTTGTGGTAACGGCCACAAATCAGATTGTCATTACACGGTGCTTTTTGTTGCCGCATTGCTAGACGCAAAAAGATTTGATTTGACCGGTGTGCAGTGCGGGTAGCGTGGATTGGTCAATGTTCTTTGTATACTACAGTTATATAACACTACAGATAAATATACAACTACACATTAATTCAAATTGAAATGACGAACGGACGCGACGCGGTGAGGACTAGGAGCCTAGAGCTTCTCTTTCTCTCAGCCGAAAGACGTCCACTGCTGGACAAAGGATTTCCATAACGACCGGTCCTGCGCTGCCCGCATCCATGCGCATCCCGCGACCTTCACCAGGTCGTCGGTCCACCGAGTGGGAGGCCTGCCAACACTACGTTTTCCGGTTCGTGGTCGCCATTCGAGAACTTTTCTGCCCCAACAGCTATCTGTTCCACGAGCTATGTGCCCCGCCCACTGCCACTTAATTTTGGCGATTCTGCGGGCTATGTTGGTTACTTTAGTTCTCCTACGGATCTCCTCATTTCTGATTCGATCACGCAGGGAAACTCCGAGCATAGCGCGCTCCATCGCCCTTTGGGTGACCTTGAGCCTTCTTATGAGGCCCATAGTAAGCGACCACGTCTCTGTTCCGTATGTCATTACTGGCAACACACACTGGTCAAAGACCTTAGTCTTGAGACACTGCGGTATTTTGGACGAGAAGATATCGCGAAGCTTCCCGAGAGCTTAAATGTTACAAAATACGACCTGCACCTCGGGGCTTCTCACCCATGGAAATTTCGGGATAAAAAGAACCTAATTTGTTATTTTCGGCATTACTTCTACCCGAGTAAATTTTGACAAAATCCGTTCACTAGATTTTGCGCGAACAAACATACACAAACTCACCTAAAATCTTCGCATTTATAATATTCGTCGAACCTCGAGCCGCAGCAGCTACTAAACACGATACAATATTTTAATGGCCAATTTAAGTCATCCATACTATTGGAAGGCGCCACGCGATCCCGACAAGTGTTAAATTGGAGTCGCAAGAGCAAAAGGAAGGAAAAGAAAAAAGAAAAGAAAAGATGGCCGCAGCAAAAAAGACGATTGTTGTGCTGCCTAGACGGGAAGCTAGCTTGACACTTTCTAACGGCGAGGTGATCTGGTTTTAAACACATTTACTGACTTTTGTACTATTTCTTTGGTTTTTACCAAAATTTCTTCAGAAATTGTAACGTTTAATTGCATGTTTCATGTTTGAAACGGAGGCGTAGCATTTTCTTTTAATTGGAAAGTCTGTCAAAAACCGGAAGTGAAGGATTTTTTCAAACTTCCAATTTACTTCTGATTCTTGAAAAGGAAAAGTTTTCTGACCTTGATTTCATCGTGACGTCATATGACGAAGTAAATTCAAGGGTTTTTTTTTCAAGGATCAAGAAGAATTCAAAGATTGAGTTATTTGTCGATGACGTAATTAATAATTTACGATTTTATATTTTTTCATACGTTGATGTTGTTATGCAAACTTTTTAAGTCTGCATTAAGCCTGAAGTTTCGCGTGGTGTATCTTGTCTTTACTGAAGCTGAATGAAACTTAGCAAATTAACTCAACGGCCGCCATATTGGAGTCCCATACCGAGGATCCCGCAAAAAACATAAACAAACTACCTACATCGTACTCGAACCGTAATTGTTTGAGCAACAAAAACTCAAAACTCGATGGTTCGCCCGCATGAATGGGACTGGCCGAACAAGCGGGAAAACGATAAAAACGACGTTCCATATTCGAAATGATTAAAAAAGAAAGATGGAAGAAAACGAATAAGACAAGAGTTCGCGGCACGTACAGTCCTCGGTTTAAAAAGAAAACTATTCCACGGAGCGTGAATGAAAAACGCTGCCACTATGGCGGCGGCGTACCGTAATCTTGTTATTATTATTTTTATTTTCGGTCGAGCGTTTCCTTTTTGTTATTATTTCGTCTTATTATTTTGTACCTTTTTATCTGCATGTATGTAGGTCAGGAGCGGTGAAGTTTTTTTGATTTTTCACGGCAAGGTCGTGTAGGTTTTCGTTTTGTGTGTGATCTTGACTTTGTAGATGTAATTGCGTGAGGACATTGAACTGTGGTAAAACAAGATGGAAGGTTGGATGATTCTGAGTTTAGAGCTTTTAATTATAAGGACTACTTGTTTTGTTTTTAACGGTCTTATTTGATGCCGGGTTGGCAACGAGACTTAGGTGGAGCACGAATATTTGCGAGACGCCTCATTATTCCTGCTCACCTTGGATTGCACCAAAATTTAAGTTATTGTAAAAGTTGCAACTTGTGCAACTCATATTTTGCCTGACTGGTACTTTTACTTCGTTTTCGTTTCAGTTAAATTTACTGTTACTGTCAAAGTAAGACGGTGCAGTAATAAACCTAAAATAGTGAATATTATGTAGGGCAAATTTTCATCGACCACTACCTTCCTCCGGTGAAGAAAAACATCGCAAAATCAAAATCAAAAATTCTATATTGAAACTTGGCCTTCAAAGAAGGCTCTTTTTCACGTTAAAAACTAAAAACTAATTATAAAATCATATTATATTATGTCTCAAGCTACAAACTACTAGCATTTCTGAACGACCACTGCTGAGATGAAATGCCGAAAGAAACTCGATCGTCGATGACGAGACTCTCGTCAGCCGTCTCGATCCTCTGGCTCTGCGTAGGGATGTCGCATCCTTGTGCATTCTTTACCGAATCTATCATGGGGAGTGCTCTGAGGAATTGTTCGACGTAATACCTGCCGCAGAATTTCACCACCGTACCATCCGTCACAGGTTGAAGTTTCATCCATACCATCTGGATGACTCCCTGTCAACCACCGTACGTTTTAAAAGACACTTCTTGCCACGTACGACCAAACTGTGGAACCAACTTCCTGCGGCGGTGTTCCCGAACCGATACGACATTGGAACCTTCAAAAAACGAGTCTACATCTTCTTGAAAGGCCGGCAACACTCTTGTGATACCCCCTGGTGTTGCAGTAGTCCATGGGCAGCGGTGATCGCTTAACATCAGGTGACCCGCTTGCTCGTTTACCGCCCTATGTTATAAAAAAAAACTCATGAAACGTCTTACGGTCAGATGAGGTAACCTGGGGGTCTAAAAAGGCCACTTTGATGAATCAGAATATGATTCAGTTCTCATTACCTAAATATTTAAGAATGAACCTTATAAGTAGTTACATAAGTTTCATTTTTAAATATTTAGGAACTGAAAAATGCACTTGCACACTAGCTGATTGATCACTAATTTGTTATCGCACTAATATAAAGAGGAAGTGATATCAAAAATTCTTTCACCAATAGAAAGCTACATTATACCTGAGTGACATAAGGTACAATTTATGTATGTACCTCCAGAGCGAAGCCGGGGCGGGGTGCTAGTACTGGCTGTAGTCGGTAGATGGCGTAGTAAAGTCGTGACATCTATCTACCACAGTATAAATATAGGGGATCTACGCTCGAACCAGCCTTTGGATGCAAGTCGTGAACATACCGATTGAGATGTTGGGGCTCAAATAAGAAGCATTCTAAAAATTCAAAGTAGAATATTATATTAAAGTTTCCCTGGAAATGGTTAACTTCACGACCATAATACCTTCAAGGTGACCTTGAATGTGTACTCTGAACTCATTAGGATTTTTTTTAAATATCTGTAATAGATTATAAAATTTATTTTTGCTTGCTCGATTTTATCCAGTACGTTTAACTTAATTTTTATCAAAATTCAAATCAAATTGAATATCATAATTAATGATTTTTTTATATTTTAGTTAGACAATATTTATAAAAGTGTACTTATACATGTCAAATCCTAATTATATGTTTGTCTTTACAATTTTACCAAAGAAGCTTGTCTTGAACTTTTAAAATGGAGAAAAGGAGAGAGTGTACCTTTCATCCCGACTATTCCCTAAGGCTAAATTATCGCGAGCTTAACCTCGGACAAAAGCTAAAATTTAATTGGTTAAAACATTGGTATATTCTAAATCTATGGTTAAAACTCAAAGATCGCATCATGGAATTAGTACACTCATAGATCAAATTTTAATGTCTATTACTTCCATGGATCGCATTAACAAAATGGTAAAATCTTCAGACTTTTTTCTTTCTTTATCAAGTGTGTTACCAAATATCATCGCTGTTATTTTTCCACCTAATAGGTAACGTCCATGCTGGTCTGGGAGTGAAGAAAACACATAAAATCCCAGCCGCTTCTCTTTCCGCGCAAATTGTAAAAGTCAATCAAAGGCTTTAAACTGGGCTTTATATGTGTATAAGAGAATACGGTAGACTCCGATAGATGTTGACCGTATGCGAAAAGTTATTGACATCTTGTCGGAGAAAGAATAATATATTGTAGAGTATATAATATTGTAGAGTCTTGTACTCTTGACCATAAAGGTAGGAAGAAAAATAATTATTATGTGACTCTACTCTACCAACGAGTCCCATGAGTCTCTACATGTCAAACTAATAAGATGTAAAACCCGATTGGTTGCTTGAAACCTAAAAATAAAATATTATTGTCGAATTAAGATTTTGTATGTATCTTAGGGTAAATTTTGAATAATAGAAAAATATATAGAGTAGTAATGTGAGAAAACCCTCAAAAAAAGTTTAATTTCTATAAAAATAGAATTAAGAAAGAAAATTATGCTTGCTTATCAAAGTAGAGAGTATCTTTTTAATTTTCCCCTTAATTGGGATTATATGGAGATAGGCATACCTATTTCATTTCCATTTTTACGATCATCATTTCCCTTTTTTGATGTCCCATTTCAGATCCCACCATTCCCATTTTATAAAGCTGATGTTTAGAATTTTCACAAACTGCATATTTGTCAACCAATAGCGGCGAAGCCGATAAGTGGAAGAACTTTGAATAATCCTAACTAATATTATAAAGGCAAAAGTGAGTTGGTTTGTTACCTCTTCAAGCTTCATCTACTAAACCAATCTTTCTGAAATTTTGCATACATGTAGTTAGAAGTACTGAGAAGGACATAGGCTACCTTTCACCCCGGGAAAAAGCACTGTTCCCGTGGAAAATTCACGCGGGCGAAGTCGCTGGTAAAAGCTAGTATAATATTACATATAATAAATTCCATCAAAAAAAAATTCATGTAAAATCTTGCCAAGACAATAAAATATGACTTTGTCAAGTTATCAAATCTCATGTAGAGTCAAGCTTCTAAAACTCTACAACTTAGGCAAAAATTTGACTTGGCCGTTTTGTTACTACAAGAACTTTTATATAACAGAAAAGTAATGAACAGTGAATAAATCTTTCACTTTACGCCCAATGTGACCCTAAAGATAACTTAAGTCCTTAATCTTCAACTTTTAATATCTTTCACTTGTATTCAAGTTCAACAGATTCGACGTAAAATCCCAATTTCTAATTATTTACACAGGATGAACTTAATGCCCAAATAGTTTTTTATAGGATTCCTATGTATAGGATAGGATATTTCCTTTTTATAGGATTTCACAAACACTAATATTATAAAGAGGAAGTGTTTGTTAGTTTGTTTGTAGAAGGTAATTTTAGGAACTACTGAACCGATTTCAAAAATTCTTTCATCAATAGAAACTTTAACCTGAGTGACAAAGGCTACAATTTATATATCTCCCAAGCGAGGCCGAGGCGCAGCACTAGTTTACACTATTTAGGATGAATTTTATAGCCAAAAAGTTTTTAATACGATTCCTATAAGAAATTAAATTGTTGGCTAGCTTCATTTGAATGTTGGACTACATTCCTTGCATTGGGCGGGCCATTCGATATAGCAGCCACTGGGTTCGCATTCAGTCATCGTTCTCAGTAAAAAAGTAAAAATAACTCCGAACACAGTCTGAAGCACAGTCTCAAGGCCAAATCCTGACTGAAAGACAGGGACAGATATATCAAGCTGGTATAAAAGACAAGGATAGACAAACCTGATGTCTTCGTCCTTTGAAAAGGGAAAGTAGTTCTTAAACCTGTGGTGAGAGTGAGATGAAAAAATGTCCGAAGGGCAGAATGGGACAGATATATATTATTTTTAAGTGTGTGAGAGGGATGGAAGATGGGAACCGGTTAATTTTGAAGGGCTTGCGGCCGTGGTCCACGGAGATGCTGTGGTCTATATAACATTTTGTTTATGATTATGTATTGATTTTAACTCCTGAATCATTGGGTGAACATTTTTTTGAGTTTTTACATTTTTCATGCTTTAAATAAGAGGCGTGATATAACAGAGCGCTATTATATTTTTTTTTTCAAATAAGCTATACATTTAGAACCCTTTTATATAACAAATATAATTTCTAAAAAGTATTTAAACTGACTTCATCCATAGTATTGGAAAACAGGTTTCATTTATGGTCATGCTACAATTCCAATAAAAAAGATGAAATAATTTATGTAATAACAAATAAAAGAGTTTTATTAGTAGTTAATTATTTTGTGCATCATAGTGGCACAAAAAGCATAAAATAGAGCAAAAAAGAAGGCTCTGCTAAAGTGTAACCCAATGAGTAACAGTAACCCAATAAAGTTACATGAAGAAAAAATATTGTAAGCTTTTTGGTTTTGGTCACAACTGCAACCCTTGAGAAAGCAGGGGCAAGAATTAATAAAAATAAAATCAGATGTAAAAATTTTAATCTCAAAAAAAAAAACACTTTTTTAATACTTTTTTTTTATCGAGTGTGTTATTACTAACACTGGTGTCAGATTTTTTTTTTTTAATACTGAAAAAATTAAACAAAATTCAAGCAATAAAGCTTTTTTTCTTAGCCTTTTGAAGTGTCCCACTGCTGGACAAAGGCCTTCCCTTTCTCCGTCCACACTTGAGGAAGGATTGTGGAAGCAATAAAGCTAAATACTTACCAAATTTGTTGCAGGCGTCCATAGACTTCCATGCTTGTCTGGGAGCGAAGAAAAAAACATGGAATGTGCCAGCTGCTTCTCTTCCCGCGCAGATTGTAAAAGTCAATCGAGGGAAAGGGCTTAAACTGGGGATCCCTCCACTCCCTAGGCGATGGGCTAGCAACCTGTCACTATACCTGAATCTCCATTCCATCAGAGAGCCCACTATTCAGCTAAGCGTGACCTTCGAGTCTCACGACTCTTGGCTCTGTCTACCCCGTAAGGGATGAAGACGTGATTCTATGTATGTATGTATGTATGTCCATAGGCAGCGGTGACTACTTTCCATTAGGTGGGTCGCATGCCCCTTTACCTTCTTAAGTAGTAGTATAAAAAATGACAATTTACAAAGACCTTTTTGCTTGTGCAATTTCTTTCAGGCTACAACGAACCTAATTGTCACAACTCACAAATACAACACCCCTCATTTCATAAAGGTGGTGACAAAGGACTGAATTCCTGGAAACAGTGACATAGTAAGAGGCAGTTAAATCCAGTATAAACTTTGCTCCCTCGTCCTGCGAATTGCAGGAACAGGTCAAACTGCGCTCAAGGTCAGCCCAGCGGGCACAGAGGTGCTGTGGAGACGACTTTACATTTTACATATTAAATTATTTTGCATACCATCAGACATACATATCATTTAGCGTGCCATGCATTCAGTCATACCTTTTAAACTAATATAACTTACTTTCTGCGGTGCTACAACCCTCTTCCATTACAGCGCTCGTCAGGGTCCTTAATTTTAATTTAAATATTTATAAGCAAAGACCTGTATCATACATTAAGGAAGCAAGAAACGATTTGATTGATTGATACAACCCTCCTCTGTCTTGGCTTGGCCTCCTCCACGATCTGCCGTTTCGCCCTGCCTTTGGCCTTCCGGCGCCAAGTTGTTTTCTTGTTTGTTTGTTTGTTTGTTTGTTTGTAAACTCTTTATTGCAAATACACACAAGAAAAATACAAAACATAGTGAAACAAAAAAAGAGGCGTACAATGGCGGACTTATCCCAAAAAGGGGTTTCTTCCAGTCAATCAAGTCTTTGAAAGGAATTTTTGAATGAAATAAGAAGGGAAGCGTAAGGCAAAAATCAGAAAAAGAATAGAAGAACACGAAAATACATACACCAAAGTATACATAAATACATACAAAAAAAAAATATACATATATATACAATACATATACATAAATACATACACACTCAAATGTCTAAAGAATCTTTATAGAAACTTGTATATTCTGTATACTTGTATATTCTGTTAAGATCTTCCTGAAGACAATCATTCCAATCTAGGTCTTCCTCGGGGCCTTTTCTATTGTGGAGTCCATTTAGAGATCGTTTTGAGTTCTATTGTTATCCATTTTCCCTCTGTGACTTGCAAAACTTGACGATGATTTCTTCCCAAATCAGTTCCTCAAGTTCATGATTCATTCTGATGCGGAATGGTATATGTTTTATTATAACCTAATAGTATACCTAATCGTATTGGGTTACAATAAATATGTGATGGTCATAAGCGTACGTATCATGGTGATGTGGTATGATGTGCTGACAAGCCACCAGGGAAGCATCTTTTGGCGTCCAAGATCCCTTACTTACTTACTTACTTCGATGGCTCGACGACCCAAAGATTGATCTTGGACTCCTATACGAAAATTTTCCATTCGTTCCTGTTCTGCGCCACTTTCCTTCCAGAGAGGAAAATATTGCAAAGGAGCTAGACAATTTTACAAAATTAAAACTTTTCTGTAGTCCCAGATACACAGCCTATGTGGTGCGTAATGGCCCATCCCCATTATCGAAAATATCGTGAGAATATTCGCACTCTAGTTTATGATTGATCAGTAAGTGTACGAAATGGAAATGGCAAATGTCAATTGCCAAGGAAATCGTAGCGTCTAAAGAGCTATATAAAAAAGGCAGCTACAATATTTCGGACACGTTTTGAGAGTGGAAAAATACCGCATTCTTCAGCTCGTAATGCAGGGAAAAATCCAGGGCAAACGTAAACCCGGAAGGAGAAAACCTCTTGGCTGAAGAACCTAAGAGACTGGTTTCACTTGAGTACCCGGACGCTCTTTCATGCAGCAACTTCAAAAGTCGAGTTCGATGAGAAGCGGCACTATAAGAAGAAGAAAGAGCTTTTGAATAGGAAGATGGTACCTAAGTAATCGCAGTAGAGGCCTGCAATGATACTGGCCAGAATGATGGTAAGGAATTTGTATTTTAAGAGGAGAAAAAAAGAGAATCTGCTGACACAGTCATCCAATAAGTTTTACGTTACGCTAGATTTTTTCACAAAAAAAAAACACCTCTATACTGTATCGGTAGCTCTGTTCCCAAGTCAACATTTACCAATAAGTATTTGTGTCCACACGCACACATCCACTCATCTCGTGTTGTTTCATGTGTGTGTCTCGTACACACTGCACAAGAATGCAACGCGTTGTTGACACAACCAACTTCGATATTCCTTTATTTATTACTATAAAAACCCTTTGAGATATCTTAAGATTATTTAAAACTCTATCTCATAAATTTTAGAGCTGATAATGATTTGTCACTAAAGAATCTTAAGTCGTTTTTAAGGTTAGAACAATCCAGGTGATTCCAAACGATTATATCGCTTATTTCCAAGGGATTAAAGTGTTATTTGTTATATTAAAGTGCTCGTTGTATATGTCTTACATGAGTTTAGTTCGTAAAAGGTATATTTAAATAAGGATTTATGCGTTGTCTGGCTTTTGGCGAAGATTGGCGGATAAAGGCGGTGGTTTTAGATTCGGGATTCGAGATTTCGCATTTCGGGACAATGGGTCTGGAGACAGTCGTGAGGTATGACGTGGTTCCCGCCAATTTGGGAGGTTCGGTAGCTGAGGTCATAAATTTCGGGATGACCATTAACAATTCTGAGCGGCTCTAAATTTGGTCGTCTTAATTCAAAGTTTTCTTTTTATATACTAGTTGCGTTTCGGGGCTATGCTCCCGTGGAATTTCAGGATAAAAGTACCTTAAATGCTAAATTAATTTATTTGCAAAAAACATGAGTACAAATACAAATTTTTGATGTTATTATATTCTATTTATTCTATTTTATACGTATACAATGCATTTTTTAGAATAATTGTTTTGATGTTTATTTCGATTTTTACTACTGGACGGATTTTGATGAAATTTGGTACACGAGTAGAGTCAAACCTGGAGAAAACCATAGACTTACTTTTCACCTCTAATTTCCCACGGGAGCGAAGCCCCGGGGCGCAGCTAGTAATTTTAAGCTTGACAGTAAATAACTTTCAAATTGAAATGAATTAAAGGAAGCAATCATGCAAGGACAAGTTAAAATTGATAAATTATCTCGTGACTTCACCACTTTGAAGCTTAATGCCCCACAATTACTTACAGTTTCAAGTTTAAGCCACGGATCTACATAAAAAGGGCCCTGTCAGGTCCTGATTGTCATTAACGTGGCTGGCATGTAGACAGACCTGTTCTAGACTAGGCTGTGTACCTTTACTCGTATTTGTATGATGGCATGCGAATGTACTGGCTTATTTGTAAAATAACTATCGATTTTTTTGTCAAAAATTTTTGCTGTAAAAAAATGGAAACGTATCCCTTTAACGCAATAAATACGAAAAAGAAGAAGATTGAAAGAATAGGAACCATAATTTTTTACACGACTGACCAAAAAAGCAGTGTATGTTTTCAGGGTTCATGTATATATGTATGTAAGTTTCTTTATTCTGCCATTAGTCCTGATCGGGTTAACAGATTTTGATATGATAGGTATTTTTAGATTCCTTGCATTCCTCCGAGTGACAGTCGTGTTTTTTATTTTTTAATGATTACTTAGATTGTTTATCATTAAGTACTGTAAAAACTTTTTTGATAGTAGAGGTGGTTCCAAAGTTTTCATCTAATAGTAAGATATTAAAGAAATCGAACCATTATGCTAACCAAATAAAATAATATAATATTAGTACAAATATGTAGGGATCTAGATTTTCATCGCGCGACCTTTCCCACTAAAGCGACTGAGAATTATATAGCAATTTTATAATATAATTATAACATTAAGTGGCAGTGGGCGGGGCACATAGCTCGCAGAACAGATAGCCGTTGGGGCAGAAAAGTTCTCGAGTGGCGACCACGAACCGGAAAACGTAGTGTTGGCAGGCCTCCCACTCGGTGGACCGACGACCTGGTGAAGGTCGCGGGTTGCGCATGGATGCGGGCAGCGCAGGACCGGTCGTTGTGGAAATCCTTGGGGGAGGCCTTTGTCCAGCAGTGGACGTCTTTCGGCTGAGAGAAGAAGAGAAGAATTATAACATTAACCAGTTTTGATAAAAATATAAACATCGCTTGTTGTTTCTATTTTTATTAAAAAATAAAACAGGTTATCAAAGTCACAGGTAAAAGTCAAACTAAACGAAATCGAAAGTAAAATATCCACTAGTATCTATCGAGACCCGTAAATAAAAAAAACACTTTCATTAAACCTTTCCCACAAGTCTCCTAAAACCTGTTCCGATACTATCTCACAAAAAACATTATATTAATTTGGGATGCCCACAAAAAACGAAGATAGCCCACCACTAAAAAAAGGCTAATGGCCACGGAAAAAAGAAAAAGGATTGATTTAAAAAGAATAATAAAAACCAAAGGGTTTACTTGCTACAGGGTGATACAATTTGAGAAAAATATTAGATACGTAATGATTTTTTTTATTTCTTGTTTGTATGTACACTGTAGTCTGACTGAGTTATCCTTAGACTACACTGTGTAAACATTTATTGTATTAACTTATAGTTGCGTTTCGGAAATCCACTTGCCGCCGCGCGCCGTTGGAATTTCAGGACCAAACGTACTCAAGGTTTACACATATACTATTCATCGAAATCCGTCCAGAATTTTTTGTGTAAAAGTCAATTTTTTTAGCAGAAAACTCATGCTAATAATAACACAATCGATAGCAACAAAGAAAGTCTCTTCCCGCCATCGATTTCGATCAAAATTGACAGCGCGCGTATAAAATTGCGTACATTTTGTAAAAAGAATAAAAATCATTACCTATGGCATAATGGAATGCTGGCCGTATTGAAAGTTGTAGGTTGTTTTCTATTAATAGAACCGTACCGTTGAAACAGAATTTTTTCTTTTATTTTAACAAGCAAAGACCATTTTTTTCTTCTTTTAACCGCAACTGGAGTTATCGGTATTCGCGGATCGAGTTTATAATGTCACCAATTAGTGTTGAACATAGTATTATTGACGGGTAAGATTTTATTTCTGATGTGCCGATTAGATCAGCAAAACATTTTAATTAGTGTATGTCATTAGCAAATCTTTATCTCGCTAAAAAGATTTTAAATACCTTCGAATAATTGTAACTGAGTCAAGTTTCAACCAATCTGTAGACTTTGATAAAATTTGGGTCATGAATAGGATATTTTATGGATAAATACCATTAATCCTGAAATTTGCGTGGGCAAAAATAAATCAACCCTAATTTATATTACTATCTGCTATTTTAACATACATAATTCATTTGTTTAATTTCTGAACATCCTTTACATGATAGTTGACATATTTTAATGTGATGTCTACGTAACAGAGGTCAGAAATTCTTGGTCTCTTTACGATATTGAAATTATAAATAGTTGAACTTACTTTGATGGCTCAACGATCCAAAGAGAATCTTGGCCCCCTATACTAGATTTCTCCATTCTTTCCTGTTCTGCTCCACTTCTTGCCAGTCGGTTCTTTGGAGAGCTTCCAGGTCTTTTAGGACTTCATCTCTCCAGCGGTACCTAGGACGGATACAGGTGGCCGATTCTACTTATTACAAACATAAGATGTCTTTTCTCAATAGTGTCTCAAGAGCCAAAGAAATTGACATGAAATTTCAAGATCGTAAGACTTCTATGTTTTATAACGATTTCTTTGGCTTTTGAGACACAACTGAGGCACGACATCTACGATTGTAATTTGTAGAATCAAGGGCCTGGTCATTTCTCTCTTCGTTTATGTTTATCCATGTTTGATGTATCCTCACCGTAAGGATACTTTCACGATTTATAATTTACTAGCTTTTGCCCGCGGCTTCGCCCGCATGAATTTCCCACGGGAACTGTGCTTTTTTCCGGGATGAATAGTACCCTATGTCCTTCTCCGTACTTCCAGCTATGTTTATGCGAAATTTAGGAAGATTGGTTCAGTAGATAAAGCGTGAAGAGGTAACAAACAAACAAACAAACTCACTTTCGCATTTATAATATTAGTTAGGATAAGTTTTATATAACAAATAACGCTTGTACATCGTAAACTTATTTCATTCATATAAGTAATTAGTTTGTGATTTTGTGTGATGTTAAACATGTTAAGTAAGAAAATTGACTTCGGGGGCTTGTTTACTGGATACTGAAATCAGTAAAACTTTGACAAACTAAACTGTTTATTATTGCACCTTGTTTATTATTGTTGTTTATTATTGTATATATTGCACCTTTACAGGCACTACTTCACTAAATTAATAGTTGGTTATAAACCAATTATTTAATATCGTCTCCACGTTAGTTTATTTGCATGATATATTTGTTTTGTCTATGGTTTACTATTTTACAAGTGGCTAAATGACGACTCCTAATTATAATAATTTGTTATCTCTCTTTTTGTCTAGTCAAAGTCAATTGTTTTTATTTAAATAGGCTTAAAAATAGCTTTTAAATCTTCATATTCTTGTTTTTCAGTTAGTTGACGTCGTAAAATTACTTAAAGCTAAGGTTACAACCGCCTCCAAAGCGCAAGTGCAGAAGAGGCGGCGCAACAAACTCCACTGCTGCATTTTTTCCAAAGACGTCACTTTAGAACATATGTCTTAGTCCAGTCCAGGTGTATTTGACCAGCGTATTTACTATACTTGACGTATCTACGTCCAAGATTCATATCACACGGTCAATCAACGAAAAAACACATTTTCATACTCAAATCTTAATAAAATCGTTTTAAAATCTTATAAAATTCCCACACCACCCCACACAAGGATTGACATGGGAAAATTGATCTAATTCTTTTTAATTAAGATTCAAATTCAGTAGGGTGAATTTTTGCCCCAAACAAGAGTTTTGCTATGCGGAAATGGATTTTAATGCGTTAATATTAAGGTTTAATTTCAGTTATAGTTAGAAAGGTGAATCTTTGGATGGTCGAGTGCGGAGCGCCCGCGGCGCAAACAGGTGCCCGATCGCACTGCCGGACGCTAGTCGGACTGATCAATCTTGATATCTTCAGAATTTTAGAATCTTAAATTCCGATTTAAGATAGCAAATTAGGATTAAGAAGAGAAGAAATGTATAGATATTATTAAGATCTATTGATTTAATTAAAAATAAAAGTAATTTGAATAATATTTGTACTTCAAAATAACCATAAAGTACGAAAAAAAAAAATTACGTTCGAGAAAGAGCTAGATTGAAATATAAATCACATCTATCATCGGAAAGAGGGGGTTCTAGGCTACACAATGGTACACTGATATCCAACATCGGTCGAGCGAAGCAACTTTGGCAGCGTCTTAACAGCATCAAAACAAAACAGAATTTACTTCTCTTTTAGAGAAAGTTACTTTATTACTAAAAATATAAGATTTTACTTAAAATAAACATTCCTTTAATTTAAAAAAAAAAACAAATCTGCATTTTTCTGTCTACGATCAAGACTCATCACTCGGTGTATTCATCCCACCTGGTTTCGATGCTGGAAGGGTTAATAAAGAATGTCGGTTTTTGTGACGTATCCACGCTAGTCGTGTGCATATAATGCATATCATTACACTGTGCATTGTATTTATTATATAAATTAAGGACGGGAAGGAAATATTACGCTTATTAATGACAGGATGCCAATTCGCCTTGGACATTTATTTCAGCGAATAGTAGGTTATTAATTTCCTAAAGTTTTGACGGAATTTCAGCCAAAAATATGGTGAAAATTATGATGGAATTTCAATTAAAAACGTGCACCCGCTCTTGACTTTCGAACAATATTCAAGTTAAATAAAAAACTATTTGATCGAACGATGTAAAATAGTAAAGTCCCTATACCTATGTATAGTTTTCCGAGTATATATAAAACTTAGGTAATGGTTAAGTCAAAGGTGAGGACAAATGTTTTTAGGTGTTTCGTCTTTGTCTAAAACTTCTGAATGAAATAGGTATGAGTGGGATAGTGATAGTCAAAATATTTAATGAAAAGCACTTTTTACGTCGAAATCTAATTATATGTAAAACTATTAAATATAGAGGTATGTTTTTAGATGCGACTTATAGCAATGATCGTTAGCTACTTTACGAAAAACCAGGACATTATAATTATTTTATTTACATGAAAATTTTGCCCTGGACAGTCAAAATAAAGCCTCCTGAGAATGGCCGTATTATCATATTGTGTTATGAAAGCCACAAACTACTAGCAATTCGGAACGACCACTGCTTATCCCGTTTTCATTTCACAGTTGTGTTCCTGACGCTCTAACCTAAAAAACTGGCGCAGGTTTCAACGTAATATGCCGAATAGAACATGTTATATTAACAATAGAAAATTACGTGTACCAAGTCGCAGCAAAACTCAGTAAGTAATCATATTCTACGACTTACTGATTACCGATCGTCACAAAAAATTGGTGGATGCTCGATAAATTATCACCAAACGCGCACCGTGACGAACTGGAGGCGTTACGCTGATCATCTCGTTGTCAACTCAACTCCTGCCTGCCTGTCGGTGCTAGGTTGGCCAAGTTATCATGTTGTTCAGTTTTTAAACATAAATCCTTTAAACACACTACTTTTTGGGCAACGATTAACACTTTGACGGACTAGTAGTTAGTGTATTTTTTCTTTGCTTGTAGCTATATAGCAGATAACAATAAAAATAACAATTATACTTATTGCAACGAGCGTCAAGCTCGGAAGTACATTACTATCGACTCGTCAAAATCGCGCCAGTTTCGCAACATAAATTTTCTCTATTTTGTGTCTCGTCTAGTGTCATCATTATTATTTACATATAAATAAAAAAAAGTAATTTGGCCAGTCAGGTTTGTTGCGTAAACATGAAATTAAAACAGTTACAAGCTACGAGTAGCATTTACCAAACAACATTTTTTATAAAATTAGTTATTTATGCTCCTCTATCTTCTTCTTCAGCCCTGTATCACCCATTGTTGGGTATAGGCCTCTATTTTGCTCGGTCTCTTGCGAATCGCATCCAGGCTTTGCCCAAAATTTTGTAGATGTCATCGGCCCAGCGCATTAATTGTTTCCCTGCTTTTCTCCGGCCTGTTCTGGGTCTCCACTCCGCAATCCTGCGCGCCCAACGGCCGTCCTCTCTCCTGCTCATGTGGCCTGCCCATCTCCGCTTCAACCTCGTCACGACCAGCGCAATATCGGTCACTCCAGTGCGCTTTCTTACCTCCGTGTTACGGACACGGTCTATGAGTGATAAGCCAAGCATTGCCCGTTCCATGGCTCTCTGTGCCACCTGGAGTTTAGACACGAGCTTCCTAATGAGTGTCCAAGTCTCCGAGCCATATGTCATGACAGGAGGCACGCACTACTCAAACACTCGTCTTTTGTAAGGTAAGTAGGTACTCGTTTATTTGCTTGCTTGATGAACGCTGCCCAGCCGAGCTGAATTCGTCTGTCAATCTCTTTCTCGTGACGGTCCTCTTTGAATGAGATTAATTGGCCCAAGTTAATATATTCCGCGACATTTTCCACCTTCTGTCCATGAATTCGTATGTGAGATATATTTGGCTCTGATCTGCACATAATCTTGGTCTTCGTAAGATTCATTTTTAGGCCAACATGTTCCTCTATGTAGTGGCCATATCCTAGATTTACTTATTTCATGAAATGCTAGAGAATTTCGTGAAAGTAATTGCTATTTTAGATTAGATCTAATAATCTCTACAGCATAGTCACCTTAGCGACTAACTGTCACAGATAATCGTCAGATCTCCGCTAATTAGGACGCTGTGATCAATGATTTATTTCACGGTGCGAGTGCTGACTTGTAATTAGGAACAAGATGACCCTTGTTACTAGCTGTAGGTGGTTTTTTTGATACAATGTTATTTGCAAACGAAGATTCTGCTGGACATAGGCCGTCATAGTTTAATTAGAATTCAAAATACTTGATCGAAACTTAGCCAAAGAAAAAATACACTACGCGAAAGTTAGCCTTCACAGGCTTTCACGTTAAAAAACTAATTACAGAATTGAACTATAATGAATGAAAGCTACAAATGAATTGGGATAAAATTTGAATTAGATCGAAATTACACGCATCCTAACTAATATTATAAATGCGAAAGTGAGTTTGTTTGTTTGTTACCTCTTTACGCTTTATGTCCTGAACCAATCTTCCTGAAATTTTGCATACACATAATTAGAAGTACTGAGAAGGACATAGGGTACTTTTCATCCCGGGAAAAGCACTGTTCTCGTGGTGAATTCACACGGGCGAAGCCGCGGGCAAAAGCTAGTTAGAAATAAAGATACAAAAAATTGGAAGTAAATAAATAATTTCTATTATGCAACAAAAAAGTTAAAATAGTTATAAAAAAATAGTTATCAGGTCATCTGCACCTGAAGCACAGAATTAATATAAGTACTCCTGAAGTGTCTATCTGCTGCCTTGGCCCACTTACTTCGGCCACTGGTACTCACTCAACTGCACTTGACATCAGAATATTTATAAAACGCTTTGCTTATAAAAAAAGCTGATATCTATGTTTTTCCAAAGACAGTTTATCTATATTTGCTAGCAACTGTTTTTAACTTTCCTTTTTATAATTTTAATAAATACATAAACCGATTGTATTATAAAAACCTAGTAACAATTCCTCTATCTTTATTGAATAAATAAGAAAAAGTATTGTAATTTAAACCTAATTACCAAACTAAAAATAAATATTACTAAGTTTTTGTAGTTATTTTTAGTGTTTTAATTGTTTGTGTATTTTGTACAAATAAAGAATAAAATTACTAAGAATAATGTGTGAAATAAATAAGCACCACAAGAAAATAAACTTTAAAAAACAGGATGGCGTAACCTATATCCGAAATTGAGAGATAACATATCAAAGGTGAATGTAATAATCAGTGAATTTTCCAATGAAAACTTTTATCTATAACTCATATTTTCCGATCAAAGCCCATAGCAACTCATACCGCCATAACCTAAATTGATAGCAGCTACAGGTTCCTATAAAAAAAAAAACATCGTCAAAACGAGCCAAATGTAAAAAATATACATTTGATGGAGTGTAGTTTATCTTACAACTGGGAAAACACTCTGAAAAAATATCGTGCGCCAAGGAAAATATTCGTAAATGAAAAAACAGCAGCCGACCGCCATACCGTAGGGTTGCTACTTTTTGATAATACTTACATCATAGACATAGAATAAAAAAAAACATTCTTTAATAGACTTATATACTTGATTGTCAAATGAAGCCCAAAAACGTCCATAATAGTGTGCTCCAAATTCAATTTTTTTTACAGATTGTTCACAAATTCTATGGAACTAAAACACACCAAACTTAACAAAAAGGAGCTTCACAGAAGATATTACCTGTCCTTCACCAACATAGGCAAAAACTATATCTGATATCCCGCTTCCTCAGCTGTTTGTGTTTCTAGGTAAAATATAATTTTTTTTTCGCTCTATGACATTGAAATAAATATTCAAGAATAAATATTGGCTCTACATGAGATAAAATTTTGACAGTGTGAGCTATATGATCTCCACGCGGCAATTTTACTTATAATTTTTTTCGGTGGGTTCACGATAATATTATAAATTAATTTCACCAATAAGATATTTGTTAGAAGTATTTAAAACTAAACACCTAGACTTGTAGTACAGTTGTTAAAATTACTCACTTGTTTTTATTTAATTAAAACTTTATTTCATAGAATTACAAAAATTATGTACAAATGGTGAGCCATATGGCATTCTCTACCAGTTCTCTGGTTGTTCTAATCGTTGACTAAGGTTTTATGTTTTGTGATTTTACTTGCATTCCAGCACTCTGTACTTGATTTATTTAACACTTTTAATTTTAAACATAGTTCTGTTTGTCTAGACTCAACATCTGCCAAGACAGCAGTCCTACTATTTTCACATTTCTTCCCAGACTGAGTGACGTGAGAATGTCTAATTGCGAGGGACAGCCCTGCCGGGTGCTACCTTGTCTAAACTCCGCGAGGCTGTGTCGTTTAATGGAAGTTAGCAGCCCTGGATGTTGCTAGGGTACCTTTCTTTCTACTTCAGCGACATCTTTCAAAACAAATAAAGCAGAATAATGTTGAATCACAAAGTTGATTTTCGCAATACTGTACACTGCATGGCATTGCTAGGGCTGATTACTTCTTTACAGCCACTTTTGGTTAATAGGAGGCAGCCTGAGCCAAAAATATTATTTAAACACACAATTCAGTAGCTAGTTGACACTTTGTCCATAAAATCTTATTTTGGAAGTCAATAATTAATTTTTGGAAATACTTTTATTCGAATTTATGAAGCCTAGAATCTTTTTTCGCCTGAAGACTCACCAGAATAGCGCCGTACAGTATGATAAACTTTAAGGAAACAACCCTATCGTTTTGACAGAAGTCAACGGCGGATCCAGGATTTTTTTCTGGGGGGGGCACAAGTGGTGGACTATGAATGTTGGGGGTTCGAACAGGACGAATCGGCAGGACGAATGTCGATTTGTTGCATTGCAATGCAACAAATCGACATTCGTCCTGCCTAGCGATGTGCCGTCGGGAAATTTCCTGTTCTCGAACATTTCTTCCATAATTTCCGAAAATTCTCATAAATTTCTCGGGATTTTAGAAAATTTTCCCGTTATTTCCGTAAAATTTCCAAAAAACTTTCCGCTGTTTCTTTGAAAATTTCGGAAACGGCACATCACTAGTCCTGCCTGATGCTGTCTGGGGGGGGGCACGTTTCTGTTATTTCTTATTTTGATATGCACTGTCATGAAATCTCCCTCCACAGAAGGTACACAAAAAAGCAGTCTGGGGGGGGGCACGTGCCCCCGTGCCCCCCCCTAAATCCGTTGAACTCTTTCAAATGGTATTATTAGATATCAAGTAATCTTGATCATCGTATCTTCACCTCTATCTTTGCGGAAAACATGGAAAAAGGAAGATACGACCCAATTATTATTGTGTTTACATTAAAATATACATGTAGTATATAAATGTCACAGAAATCGGAATGATATGACCTTAGAAGTTGCAAATATGCGTTATTTTTCCGCAGCACGCATGGGACTCTAAGCTCACTCACAAACACTCAATCGAATAGTGTTTTCTTGTAGTATTCCTATTTCTATGACCAGTACTTACAAGCGGCATTGTCTTCATGTATATTGGTTAACTAAAATAAACGCGATAAACGGTTATTTCCAATTATCCTAACATAAACTTAACATAATTGGTACAGTCTACAGTTCTATTAAGTTGCATGGACTGGACATTAGCGCTGCCGCCAATTAGTATCTAAATTTGAAGTGCCAGCTGTACAAACGATAATTGAAAAGTCTGAAGCGAAGTAAAAAAGGCAAGAAGGCATCGAGTGAGCAACAGTCAAACGCACCCAAATCAAGATAAAAATAAAACCAATCGAATCAATATTCAGTCGTTTGGGCAACCGTCCGTACTCGCAAATTTTTCAAACGTTGAAATTCGAACGTACTCATCCCGGGCAGACATAGGAGGTCAGGGGGTGAAGGGAGGCCCCCTGCGCATACGCGCTGTTATTTCATGGAACCTAATATTTTTGGAGGGCCTAAAAAAACAAGAGGGCGAATCTGTTTTCGTGGTGACGACTCGCCTCATTTGCCGATGTTATCTTTGACGTTACAGACTAGACCTTTGTGTTACGAAAAGGAAAAACCTACCCATTTAAATGAGAAGATGGCTGGATTGTTTAGGCTAAAAGAAATGTTTGTCTAATGATACTGTGTAACTTTTGCGACATATTTTTTAATGATGGAGATAAGAATAAATATCTACAACATGAGTAATATTTGATGTCATTATAGATGGATGAACTAGAATATATCAAAATACTTTATTTCGTTGTGGTTTTGTTTCAAATTAGCTCTTGCCAGTGGCTTCGTTCGCTTTTATATTGCTTTTCTGTGGAAATCATGCCGGAAAACGTTAATTTTGTTCTTCTACATATCTTCTCCCGAGCTAGATTTAGAGCAGGGCTTGCTACCAGTTGGTACTGGTACCAAATTTTTATAGTACCGGTACTTTCTAGGAGTTTATATGATTTTTTTTTATAAAAAAGTAAGTACCGGTAACAACGGCCCTGGTTTAGAGTTTTATATTACAAACAGTGTTCCTTCTCTATAATTAAAGATTACATTCGATTAAGATTTCATGACTATAGAAAAATAGTTACCAGGTACTTAATCCAATGTTTAAAAACGAAGTAAAGTTAATGGGTACCTACTTAACCTTAATTTTACAGAGCAAAAAGTATAAACTATGAACGGCTTAATTCACCTTAAAAAATCGCTGACAAAAGATTTGAAGACAAAAACAGTAATGAGCGGAAAACCTAGACTTTCTCAGTTTTATCGAGTAAAATTTCGGTAATCGATTTCGCATCGAGCCACGCGCACTGCGCGTGCGATGTCACGCACGTCTCACCCGATCTCGATGACCATTCGATTCGATATCGCCTCGATTTTTTTATCGATTCACCGAGGCGCCCGTTTTTTGGCGTTGTCTCAGAGCAATCTAAACTTTTTTCCGCTTCCATTGTTGGCGACGGCCGGCACAACTTGTTTTTAAATTTGGAACCGTTGATTCGAATTCCGTTGGTTTGAATTAAAATTCGACCGTTATATTTTTTGTTAGGAAAATATAGTAATGATAGAACATAATTTTCATAAAGAAAAAAAAAATCACGGAATTTTCCCATTCTTTTTAACACATTATTATTCTACAAGTTGGCTATTACCTAAATAGCCAACTTGTAGACTCAAAAGAAATTGTTTGGTAACTATACAAAATTTCGCTTGTGAACTGGAAGGCACGTACTTACACAAAATTGATTTTACTAAAAAACGATATTTTCATCTGAAAATCTCATTATTCTTTTAATTCTTTTAAACAATCATGTTTTTATTTCAGCCATCGATTCGATTACGTGAGCAAGAATCGTTTTACCGAAAATTATCGATTTGACAAAGGATCGAGCATCCAAAGCGGTGCTACCTTAAAATTGCTTGAAGCACGCGACGCAGCAGCCTCAGGCGTTTGGTAATCTGTGGTCAGCGTCTCATCTGACGCGTATGACGTCACTTTCTTGCATCAGTTTGGTTCTTTTCTTTTATCTAATCTTGTGAAAGAAAGATTTTTAATGAGTTGCAAATGGTAAATAATCGAAACAACGTATAATCGTATCTATCTTTTCTATCTATCTAGTATCTACCCACTGAAAACATAACACTTCTTTTTAGGCAGTCATGTAACAAAATCAGATGAAAAAATATTTCCTAGATTTAATTTTCGTATAGTTTATCCTTATCAGGATGCCCAAAATTTGGTTCTGTTACGTTTCTTTCTTCTACTGGTATATTGATAGCTTGTGTACCTACACTGATTACTAAGTCCAAAATATCTAGTCTAGGATCACATTTCTGTCTGGAAAACCATATTTAACAAAATTATTCCTTAAAATTACTCTTTCCGGCAAATTAAACATCCAGTCATCAAGACGTAACATCCTACAACTTTTTATTTTTATTTAATACCTACCCTCTTGTCGGTGAAATATTCGGTCTCACATTCCCACAATTGTAATTCTTCCTAGGTCTTCCTGGATCTCTTCTTCCCTTCACCTTTCCTTCAATAAATCAGGAATTCTACTGCTGAACATAGGCCTACCCCAAGGATTTCCAGAATGACCGATTATCGAGTCTTCCGTGTGACAAAATTTCTAGAAAACAATTCGCAGACACAGTACCTACAAAATGTTACAGAATGTGACTAAAAGCATCTAATGGGCAATGAAGACGATAATCGTAGAATTTACCAATTTCACGCGTCACTGCCGAGTGCAATAATTGGGTGATAATTGTGCTTTTTACGGGCTCTACGGTAACTAGGCGTAGTTATTATTACTCTGTCGAATTACGATTTCACGTGAGAAGAATGAGGGTTCTTATACACGACTGACCAAAAAAGGAGTGTTATGTTTTCAGGGTTCATGTATGTAAGTATGTATGTACGTTTCTTTATTCATCATAAGTCCTGAACAACTTAACAGATTTTGATGTGAAAGGTA
This sequence comes from Ephestia elutella, assembly GCA_018467065.1. Classification (NCBI taxonomy): domain Eukaryota; kingdom Metazoa; phylum Arthropoda; class Insecta; order Lepidoptera; family Pyralidae; genus Ephestia; species Ephestia elutella. The sequence goes on along the minus strand of CM031592.1, from coordinate 2,289,435 downwards.
TTGTTAGATTCCTTTCATTCCTCCCGAGTGACATAGGCTATGTAAGTTGTCAGTCGTATTTTATCTTCTTCTTCTCTCAGCCGAAAGACGTCCACTGCTGGACAAAGGCCTCCCCCAATGGGGGGTTTTGCCGTAATCGCCACGCTTGGCAGGCGGGTTGGCGATCGCAGTGTGATGGCATAGTACGCGGAAAGATGCTGCTGCCCATCCTCCGGTGTTTTAAATCCCTTAGTCGCCTCTTACGACACCCACGGGAAGAGATGGGTTGGTGCTATTCTAGGGCCACACCACAGGCCGTATTTTATATTTTTAAATAATTAGCTTGTTATAGTATATGACACGGTAGGCAAGCAAGTGGGGCAGCTGATGGTAAGTGGTCACCGTTGCCCATGGACAACATGCGTTTTATTTAGTTTCGAGCGGTGGTGGTTGAGTGATTATATTATAGGTCCCATCAGTTTCAGTCCCATTTTTCTATCGAGTTCAAATTTTCTCATTGCAATTCAACTTTCAAAGGCACTTATGAAAATAAATAAAAGCTCCTAAAAAGAAAACCGAAAATCAATCTCTTTTTCAAAACCAGCGCATTTTTCTATGCACTATTTTCGACATATCGTTTGCTTATCGAACCAATTTTTTTTCCAAAATAATTCGCTTTATAAAAAAGTCTTCAAAAGCCATATTAATTACGTCCGCCAGTGAACCCCGACCCGCTTGTTCGCTGCCGTTGATTGAAGGCACTTAACATTCGAGATCTACACGGCTTCCGTCAGTTGGAGCGTGACTTTACAAAGAACGTGCCACAGTGCTAGCTGTAATAGGTACTTATACTCCATACTAAACTACAAATTTGAGAGAAAATAATTGTATCGATTTAGGTTTTTGTAAAGTTTTTTTGTATTTTAAAATCTTCTAAAACATTCAGATTTCGAAACTGTAATAAATTACGATACCTCATCAGCTCCATTTGGCAGCAGTGGAGTTTGTTGCGCGCCGCCTCTTGCGCTTTGGAGGCGGTTAACCTTAGCTTTTAGTAATTTTATGACGTCAACTAACTAAAAAACAAGAATATGACGATCTAAAAGTACAAGTTTTTAGCCTATTTAAATAAAATTATTTTAATTTGTTCTTAAACTTCATAATATAAAGAAATGAATAAAAAATTAAGAGATACCCCACTGGGGTGGGACATATAATATATCTACATATGGGTCTGTAGATGGTTTTTATCCGACGGCAATTTAAATATAGTTTAGAAGGATAGAACTATATATTATCTATTATCGCGTATAACAGGAAAACATACCTACCGTCAAAGCTACCGGTAAATACCTAAAAGCATTTCATATTAGACGTAACTCGGGTCGTGATCAACGCATCGAATTCTTGCTACTTTAGCATTCCGAATATCTAATCGATTGTTAACATCTCGATTGCGTACTCGGGAACTCGTATTAGCGCCACAGAAAAAATAGACGACGAAATTTGATGAAAGTAGCGTGTGAATTAACTAAAGAAAATTGATTGAGCGATCAAAAAAAAAGTTTTAAATGAAGACTTAACTTTTATGTTGCCTTCGAGCAATAATTCCGCGCGCGGGCGAAGTCCATTTTGCTCTGTTCCTATGTTTTGCGTTTTTCTAGAAATATGTTTTTTATATACAACTACTAGACAGACAAACATTTGTTGACTACGAAACGTAAAGTCCGTATTTCCTAATTGTCCTATTATGTGAACAATCTTACCATGTCTTTTTATGATTTTAGAACAATACAAATTAAAATAGACTTTTGAGGAAATTACTTTCGTGGTTAATAAATGTTTTACTTTAGTATGTTTAGGTTTGAACTAATATTTGATTTATTTTCAACAAAATTCAAAAAAGTACTGTAAAGATTGTTTACATAATAGGACAAGTAAGAAAAAACGGAGTTTACCTACGCCACAGTCATACAAAACACAGGTATCTACATATTTTGTCTAAGGTGTAGAATTTTTTTTTTTTTAATTTTAATTTGTTAAATTATGGCTTGTAAAGTTAGAGCTACACGTGATCTGATAGCTTTTTGACAAAGCGACCCATTCGGTCTCCTCTTGATAACATTTTACTTGAAAATGTTTTGGTGAGATTGTAAATTCTCAGCTATATTTTTAATTGTCTAAAAATATACAGTAAGTTTGTTTGTTTGTTTGTAGTATCTTTATTGTACTAAGGACACATAATTCATAGTAACATAAATAGGAAGGTAAATATACAATGGCGGACTTATCCCATGAAGGGATCTCTTCCAGTCAACCAGCGATAGATTGAGAGGAATATTTACTCAATAAAAGGGTAGAAGTAAGTATGTACAAACGGAAGAAAAGGGTAAAGAGAAATAAAACATAATACATATATAATAAAATAATACGTATATAATTTATTAATACATATATAATATAATAAAACATATAATATTTATAATACAATACATATGACTACTTAAGGGAAATTTAGAAAGAGAACAAAGAAAAGACTAGCTTAAATGTGAGAAGTGATATGAGAAGATTTTAAAAGTTTAGATAAAAAAGTTTTAAAGTTGTAGACTTAATATATAATTTACCTCCGCTTATCATAATCTAGATTTCTGTTGTCTGCGTAGCAGCGATTCAAAGAAGTGTCAACCTATTTAGCGCACGGGCTGGTTTTGAGGTTCCCAAAAATCGCTTAAGTCAATGGTTCTCAAAATGTTCTACTATCCACATTCTAAGTATTTATCTTCTTATTTAGAGCTGTGTTCTTGTCAGTGGAGTATACGGTGAGTATACGCCACACCTCTCTATTCTCGGCTTTACATTTAAGATCTTGATACGACACGACGAACGCCTGCCTTCTCTTTCAGTTAGCTCACATAACTCTTTCTTGGTCTCCCTGGACCCCTTCTTCCCTTCACCTTTCCTTCAGTTATATTTTTATGTCATCGTGTCGTATCAAGTGGCCGATCATTCTCCCTCTCTCTCTCTCTATTTTAAGTTTCACTGAAGACTCCTCTTTTCATTTACAATCTTCAGCACTTTCCTCGTTAGTTTTCCTTTCTATCCAAAAAGTATTTATCAACCCACAATAATGATTGATTGATTGACAAATAGGCCCTGGCCCCTAACGACCTGGGCCTCTGTCTTTCCATCGAGTACGTAAAATTATCCTATAAATGCGAAAGTGAGTTTGTTTATTTGTTGTTGGTTATCTCTTCACGCTTTACTTACTGAACCAATTTTCCTGAAATTTCGCATATACATAGTTCAAAATCTTTAGAACAATATAGGGTACCTTTCATCTCGGGAAAAAGCTCTGTTCCCATGTGAAATTCACGCAGGCGAAGCCGCAGGTAAAAACTAGTGTTAGTATAAAACCGTAATAAAAAAAAAAAACGTAAACTTTGGGAAACACTGACTTCTATTACCTTGTTCAGTGGCGTGAAATGCGACATATCATAGTAACTGTAGGCAGCTAGGCAAAAAGTTAACTAGACCTAATAATATTCTTTGTCATGCACTAGGTCATCTCATGATCACGACGTGATGTTGAATTTGTGATTCATCATCATCGTCTCAGACTCAAGAAGTCCACTGGTGCATAGGCCTCTATCGTAGACTTCTAGAATCATTGTTTTGAACTAGCTCTCTCTTTAGTTGTATTTCCTCATGACTGAGGGTCGTGGTCATTATATGGAATGAAACACACACAACGACTCTCTTGGCAATTTTAATGGAGTGGTTTGCCATTGCCTTCTCCATTTCACACACCACCTGATAATCATCAACCAGAGTGCATGTTTCCTCACGATGTTTTCCTTCACCGAAAGCAAGTGGTGGTTGATGAAAACTAACATGAGTCAGATTGGTATACAAACTCACGTAGCCCGGGCAGGATTCGAACCAGGAATTTTGCATCCACAGGCGGGCGCCCTACCACTCGGCCACCACTGCTTCGCTGTCGCTTGAACTAGCTATGGCCTGGCAAAAATTATATCTTGTATGTGTTTGGATACAAACTTTGACCCCCCAATTAAGCCCCTTTGAGGTTGATTTTTGAAAAAAAAGTAGCCTATGTTTGACCTCGGGTGTTCAACTATATCCATACCAAATTTCGTCAAAATCAGTCCAGCGGTTTAACGGTGAAGGCGTAACAGACAGACTTTAGTATATATAATATTAGTATGGATTGTTCTGTTTTACCACACTTATTAAATACTAGCTGCGATAGCTAGCCGTGGGAAATTCGAGATAAAGTACCCTATGTGCTATTTCCGGTATTTTTCTACCCGTGTAACAAATTTCATCGAAATCCGTCCCGTAGATTTTGCGTGATTGAGTAACAAACATCCTCACAAATTCACAAACTCACATCCAAACTTTCGCATTTATATATTCGTAGGATAGTAGGATTAACACAAATTATACATATATACTATCCTAGTAACTTGCGCTCGCACTTGACTGGTTTTTTTTTAATTATAATTAGGTAATTAAATCTGATGATGCTTTGTTTTATTGCTCGGAGTTAGTGTAACATGACTGGGGAATTCTAGGATGGTGTTGTACGAGACGTTACCAAGTATCAATAGATATATTAATATTCACCAGATGCGAGTACAAGGCTCCGCAACCGTGGTGGTAATAACGGTGTAAATATTATAAATGTAAAAGTTTTTTTTGTTTTTTAGTTTGTGAGAAGTGTTTGTTTATTTGGATGTTTGGTGCTTGTTTACGCAAAAATTACAATGGCTATCGATAAAATTTGGTACACAGGTAGACTTACATACATATTATCACGCCTTTTTCCCGTGGACCGTAGGCAGGTAGACTTGAAACCTGGAATAACAATAACCTGGAAATTCCCGCAGGAGTGAATCCGAGTGACACAGCACCCAATGATAATATAGTAATATACATAGAAAACTAATTTGAAAAGAAAATAAAAGCCCTTAAACCTTCAAAAAACAAGTCTACGACTTCTTTACAAACAGGTGAGAATGATTAATTTATTACAAAGGTTTTGTACTTTTACAGTGAAGTAGTAAACGAAATAATTTCAAGGCTAAGAACAATCCCTGTTAATGTCAGCGGTTCATGATTTATAGTAATTTTACGATCATTGTTTTACCACTGAGTAAAATAAAATACTGATATTCGTGATTTCCTGGTTTTATGCAATCTTTTCGCCTTATATCATATTTATTTATTTTTTATTTATTTGCCAACCAAGTCTAAAATAATGGTCTTAAAGTTATTACACAGGTGCTTAAAATGAGCCTTACCTTCTTGAGGTATCGCAAATACATTCGGAACGAGGTTTTATTTATTTACTTATTATATAAAAGATGAGACAAATAATAAAAAGTTTTATAAAATTCTTAAAAATCACCTCATTGACAACCCTTTTTACTCGGTTACCGAAAATTTAAACGCTAAATAAACGTCTACCTCTCTCCCATTGCAATGCCTAACAAGGTGCATTTTGTATTTACTTTTAGTGAAACCAAATGTAATGCAATGAATGAATAAAAAATGAATATATTCTTTTAGTAGTTGCTCATCGAAATCGGCCTTGTAGATTTTGCGTGATTGAGTAACAAACATATTTACACACATAAAAACTATCGCATTTATATGTATTAGTAGGATGGTATTTTTAGGAGGAAAACACTACAATATATTTAGGAGAAAAACTGCCAAGTTCAGGCCTCATATTCCAGTGTTGTTGATCTTGCATAATGCCATCCCATCACTATGTCACTGTGGTAGTCGCACTAGAAAACTGGATCTTTTTGCGCTATTTTTACTTTTTGCTACAGTTTACATATAATTGGAGGGCAATAACTTGTCTGTATGTCTGTGCGTCAAGGCTGCACGGGTAAAAGTGATCGTGGCGTTTACAATGTTTGAACGGTTATTTTAGTTTTGATCAAAGACGTAGAAAAAAAAATGTCTAAAGTGACGTCTTTGGAGAAAATGCAGCAGAGTGGAGTTTGTTGTGCTGCCTCTTCTCCACTTGCGCTTCAGAGACGGTAGTAGACGGTAGTAGCTTTAAGTAATTTTCTGACGTCAACCTAACTGTAAAACAAGTATTTGACGATTTGATTCCCACAATAAAGTTTATTGATTGATTGATTGATTTAAAAGTGCTATTTTTAAGCTCACTGAAATAAAATAATTTCATTTCATTGTTATTCTTAAAATACAAGTCTAACTTTATGGTTTTTATCATTAAAATTAACGTATTGCAAACTTGAGGAGCTCTGTAACGCAGTGGTTCCCGCTCTCCACCTACGATAGTAGCGGTTAAGTAACTTTCGATTGGTCCGTCAAGGGATGGGTGACCAAAAATGTATTATGGATGTGACTTGTGATGGATCATGGCCCATCATTCAGGCCAGTACCCTACCAGTGGGGAATGATAATGAGTATCAAAAACGTAGGTACTTACAAATCATCAAAAACACACCCAGAAAAGATCCAAACTTTGCATAAAATTTATTTATATTTAATTTCAATTTTGGAGAGTCGGGAAGCGAACCCGGTCCTTCCGAGTTGGCAGCCCGCTAGCAGCATCCTTGCCAAGCCTCCGGCCGAGCGAAACGTGAAGATTTATGGTGATGTCCGAACTCTACGCCTTAAACGCGTTTTTATTTATTGCCTTTTCGAATACGCATTCATTTTAATGTAGTTACTACGTTTTATACCAAATTAGCCATACCTAACCACAGATATCGGAATCTTCTTCTATTTACAGGGTAATAAGATCACCAGCTAAATTTTCGCAGCAGGTTTGGATGAAGAAACTTCGTAGGTTTCCAAAGAAATCTTTATAGATTTCCTGGATAAATTTCAAAAAGTGACAAATCATTTTTTACTCTTCCATACAAATTGGCCGAACAGTTATTATCAGACTTATTAAAAAAAATTGCCACGCTGAGCTGAATAGTGGGCTCATTGGTGGAATGGAGATTCAGAAGTGACAGGTTGCTAGCCCATCGCCCATGACAAGAATTCCCAGTTAAAGCCCCATTTGCTTGATTGTCTTTTACAATCTGGGCGGGAAGAGAAGCAGCTGGTACACTCTATGCTTTGTCTTCGCTCCCAGAACTAACATGAAAGCAGCATCTTTTCATATCAGTATATGAAAAGATGTCAAAATCAAAACCCATTTTTTTTTACTGATACTAGGCCTTCAAAGAAAGCACTTTTTCAAGTCGATAACTAATTAAATAGATAATCATATCAGTGTCTGTATGTGTATCAGTGTGTATCAGTGTGTGTATCATTTCGGAACGATCACTGCTGAGAAGAAATGCCAAAAGAAAGTCATGAAACAGCAAGACTGTTTCATGAGTTTCTTTCGGCATTTCTTCGCCTAACATGCCAGAGGGGGTTTTTTATATTCTTAATTATATATTATCAAATTGCCGCCAAATTAACAGCGGTCAAAACAGTAGGCTACGAGCAAATCTTTCCTCAATTCTTTTTTTTAAATATAATTGACTTCCGATCTACGATTCTCGATCGCATGGAAAGTGCCTGTCCATCTCAAGATTTTCATAACAGATGTCCTAACAAGCTAAATTCAACAGTAACTTTTTGGAATAAAGTCTATTTTATCGATCGTTGATAGAGAACTAGCCTGAAAACTGCTGATATTTTTCTGGTATTCTAAAATCAATCGTGTGTCTGTAATTTTAGGGTGTATTTTTGATTGTCGGATGGCATTGTAAGTGGTTTTAGTTTTTTTAAACGGAGAATGCTTCCGTTAATAGAATTTTAATGAAGTAATGTCAGAGAGAGGTTGTGCATGTCATGCCCATCTCGCGAGAGACGCGTGTGCTTCTATTGGTCAGTCGGTACGGTCGGCAGAATAAGTAGAGCAACTTTTTTTTTTTTTTTTTAGATCCTTAATTGTGCAGATTATACTATATACTAAATTAATACAATCTGTAGGTTGAATAATCTTAATTAAAAAGAAAGTCCGTTCTCATATCTGACCCAAAGGTTCCCATAACCCCAGCAGCATTGCCACGCTGGATGGCCAGAGAAATCCTTTGGATCAGATATGAACCGGCACGTCGATCACATCCGCTCAAAACCATACGACGACCCAACTCCCGAATAAACTCCTTTGCCTCTTTACCCCAAACCCCCGTGGTCTCAAATGCAATAGGCGCAAATAAATAATTATACTTTAGGTCTCGATATTTAGCGTGCTTCAGCCTAGCAGCACACTTTTTTTATATTTTTTCTGCCAACGTTACATAGATGAGAACGGGCATCTATATTTGCCGAATGTATTCCATCTTCCATCAAAGTGAAGATAATTACTTGGTACAGTTAGCAGCGATAGCATCGGCTGTTTAACAACTCTATTATTGAACCTTTGTGATAAGGAATTGATTGAATTTGTTCGGGAAAGAGATCGCCATTTGGAATTTTACAACATCATAACAATACATGTTGTTGTGGAAATAATAAATTGGAAACTGGTGCTAAATATAACGCTTCTTGCCCATAGTACAGTGGGTCAGTTGGGATCACTTGGGATTGACCAGTTGACTGGCTTTTGACCATCAAAAGATGGCCCGACTCATATCATCCATCCCTCATTTCGTCGTATTCTTCATGACTGAGGGTCGTGGTCATATTTCGAATGAAATACACACAACGACTATCTTGGTTATGTTAATAGAGTGGTTTGCCATTGCCTTCTTCATTTCTTACTCTAGCTGACAATCATCAACTAGAGTGTCGTGTCGCTCACGATGTTTTCCTTCATCGGAAAAGTTCCAATGCTGTCCTCATATCATATTAATATTTATATGCTGTAACCCTGTAACCTGCGAAACATGGAGATACTGTATTTTGGTAACTTGTTAAACATATTTTTTTAATTTCCTGTAAAATACATAAACCTGATCGTAGCATGTGGTAGGTAATCTATAGTCTTTGCCTAGTGCATAACAAATAACCTATATTTTACCAATAAAAATTTGATTGATTGATTGATATCAACGCAATGCATGTCAATACTGACTAAACATGTGTTTCCTAAAAATGTATAAGAAATTGTAACATCTATTGTGTACCATGTTTACAGCAATAAAAAACATCATTCATTCATTCAAAGCTGAATCCGCTGAACGTAGAAACATGAAAAACTTTGCAGAGAGGTATACAAACTCATGTGGTAGGAGAGGGATTCGAATCTGGGTCCCTTCGGCCACAGGCGGGTGTCTTTACCACTTGACCACCAAATCTTCAAGGTGTCCTTACCACTTACTACACACACCACCAACGCTACAGCTTCCAAATGTCTTAATATGAAACCTGTTTCTATCCTACTCCTAAATCCTACTACTGGTAATTCTAAATGTGACAGTTTCTCAAATTCTAATGGACAGATTTTGATGAAATTTCGTACACGGGTAGAACACAACCTAAAATAGCATACAGGGTACTTTTAATCCCGAAATTCTAACGGGAGCGGAGCCCCGATGTACAGCTAGTGAAAAATACAAATCATGTGGCTTTGACTTATCAAGGCACTAACTCTTAACGTCTAAAAGACGTGTACCTGCTAATAGCGAAACCGCGGTCGCAAACAAATGGAGTAATCATGTGTAATGTTGTCTCACCGCAGACTGTTGACTTCGCTCTGGTTTGGTCCTCATCAGCTGGAAGCAACGGTGTCGCGGTTGCGTGCCATCAACCGTGTTTGGGTATTTTATTCTGAGTCGTGCGGAAAAACTAACTTATTATAGCTATTTGAAGCGGTGGTGGCCGAATGGTAGGGCGCCCGCCTGTGGCTGCAAAGGTCCCTGGTTCGAATCCTGCCCGGGCTACATGAGTTTGTATACCAATCTGACTTATGTACCTAATTAGTTTTCTTACTTACGTCCTGTGAAGGAAAACATCGTGAGGAAACCTGCGCTCTGGTTGATGATTATCAACTAGTGTGTGGAGAAGGCAATGGCAAACCACTCCATTAAAATATATTGCCAAGAGAGTCGTTGTGTGTGTTTCATTCCATATAATGACCACGATCCTCAGTCATGAGGACGACTAAAGTGAGAGAGAAAGCTATTTATTAACCCCCGCTTTTAAAATGAGGGGTGTTATAGGCTAGACCTGTCTGTATAACAGATATACATACCTTTGTTTGTTTGTTTGAATGACTTAATCGAAAAGATTCTTAGCCATGATTCCTGAAAATACCATTACCATTACGTTTAGAAGTAAGTACCATGAGAGATAATATGTCAGGGGTTTTTGGAAATTTGTGATATATTATAGTCAGCTCCCGATCCGGAAAAATTGGTAATGATCATAGAGCTAGCAATTTTTTTTTTTTTTTTTTATGATTTTTTTTTCCTTTGTCTATGGTAATAATTTAGTTCATAGAATATTGTTATTTTGTATAGATTTCATAACGATTCTGTCATAATTCATTGATAAACATCCAAAATCGCTTATTGTACAGATATTGGGGGCATTGTACGTTCTTCCGGACACTCTGGCTCGGAAACCTGTATTTTTTCACAACCTTTTGCTCACCTGCCCATAGTGCCCAAATCTTGTAAAATACACAAAAGTCAGATATGGTTTATAATTATAATGAAAATAATAATGAATGATAGTTTTATGGTAATGATTTTTATTTCTATATCTATGGTTTAAATAACTACTGCATGATATTATTATCATACGTCACTTGGCCTGTGTTTACCCGGGACATTGTATAATTATAATGATCTATAGATCATTTTCCGGGATATCGTAATGGATCTATGGAAACCTCGTACAAATATATGGTGATAAATAAAGAACCTTGCATTAATATATTTGTATTTATATGAAACCTGAAAACGTAACTCAATTTTTGGGGCAGTCGTGTTAAAACGTAAACCCCGTTTTTTCTTACTTGTCCTATTATGTAAACAATCTTTAAGTAGATACTTACTTCCTACTTTTTGTTGAATTTTGTTGAAAATAAATCAAATATTAGTTCAAACCTAAACATTCGAAAGTAAAACATTTATTAACCACGAAAGTAATTTTCTAAAAGGTCTATTTTAATGTCTTCTTCTCTCAGCCGAAAGACGTCCACTGCTGGACAAAGGCCTCCCCCAAGGATTTCCACAACGACCGGTCCTGCACTGTCCGCATCCATGCGCAACCCGCGACCTTCACCAGGACGTCGGTCCACCGAGTGGGAGGCCTGCCAACACTACGTTCTCCGGCTCGTGGTTATCTGCCCCAACGGCTATCTGTTCTGCGAGCTATGTGCCCCGCCCACTGCCACTTAAGTTTGGCGATTCTGCGGGCTATGTCGGTTACTTTAGTTCTCCTACGAATCTCCTCATTTCTGATTCGATCACGCAGGGAAACTCCGAGCATAGCGCACTCCATCGCCCTTTGGGTGACCTTGAGCCTAATTAATTTAATATTATATATAATTATTTTAATTTATATTGTTGTAAAATCATAAAAAGACATGGTAAGATTGTTTACATAATAGGAGAAGTAGGAAAAAACGGACTTTATATAGTTGATTCTATCGTCATTAATATTTAAAACAAAGAGGTGGGAAGATCTCATCCCAGGGGAGTGATAGGGGGTGTTCCCATCCGTAGCTCGGCCGCTACAGGTGGTGCTTGACCTTAATTACCTTTCTCCGAGACACAGCTCCTAGATTGCCAGAGCATTCTTCAAACTCGGAATATAGGGTGAAGCTAGCTCATCACATTCATTTTTAACCGACTTCCCAAAAAAGGAGGAGGTTATATTTTTCGATGTATGTATGTTTTTTTTAATGTATGTTCGCCAAATTCTCCGCCTATTGTGGACTGATTTCCGAAATTATTTTTTTATTCGAAAGTGTCTATTCCCAAGTTGGTCCCATTTTAACCACGTCTGAATCTGTCCGATAATTTTAAAGATACATAACTAATAAAATATTAAAATGCCTAACTAAACAATTAACATAATATGCTTGGCTAGCACCGACTTCACCTCGTTCAGTAGGTAGCATGCCAATACATTTTTCTTTTTGATAAATCTGCCTATATGTTATTTCATGATTTTAAGTTTATAATGGAAGTCGGTTAAATTTTTTTGGAAAAAAAATTATATTAGTATTGTTTGAGTTTTTGTTGCTAGTTTTTTCTATTCTAATTTCCTTAAAGCCAATTCACTACCTATCTGTTTTTGTTCTGATCTGTTTTTTTTTTTTTTTAATTAACTTATGTTATCCTATTTCATATTAAAAATCATTTATTACTGTTTTTGTCATTAAACAAATAATAAATAAATAATTGGCGGTTCAGGTGATAAAATTTCCATCCCATTCTGAATAAACAGAATAAATTTCAAGTCTTCGTACACGAATCCAAAGACAGTGATTTATGATATACGGATATTCAATAAGTACACCATAACACCTCCTTACAGCCGACTTTCGCTAAAAACTGTATCGTTCACATCTGCATCCGTTGTCTGATTTATCATTTCCCTCTCAAACGCCACAAATCCTGATTTCTGATTGGCCAGCTGGTCTTATTCTTGTCTTTGATTGGTCGAAACAAGCGGCGCCTGAATGCACGGAACCACAGATTAAACGAGTTTGCGAGGCTTAGAATAAAATGGAGATTACGCTATATTTTTTGATTAATGTTCTTTAAATTCTCAAATTGGACTTTGAATACAAAGAATTGTGCAGATTTTTGATAAATCAATTATTGTGGTAGATACAATCTAAACAGTTCATTTTATACATATACAATACATACATATGGACCTGAACGATATTATCACATCTTTTTCCCGTAGGGGTAGGCAGAGACTAGCGGTTTCCACTTGCTACGATCCTTACAGATCTCTCTTGCTTCCTCTACACTCATCACTCTCATTCATTTTACACACACATTCACATCATTTTATACACATATTGTATTTTTGACTCTCTAGCTCTACCATTATCCAAAGAATTAAATGACACTATGGTTTTAACTCTCGACCTGTCAGAAAAACTTGGAGCGATTTTATTTTGTTGACATTATTTAAACGAGGAAAAACTAAATATTCTGCTCTTTTCTACGGTTTATTACTTTTATACACCACTTGGGAACCGGCTAAAAATAAATTTATTATGAAAAAAAAGCGAATTTGAGGGCGGTTCGGTCGCTTACGTCTAATTTCCGTAATGTCTAGTAGGTGTAATTCCCCAAACGTCCGATTCCCTAAACGTCTAATTCCCCGAACGTCTATTTCATGTTTTAAAGAGCCCTCGGACCTTGAATATTTGCCTTAGAACATCTTGGTTAATTGCGATTTTTATTTTATTTATAAACTTTATTGTTCAAGATGTAAAAGTACAAAGGGCGGACTTAATGCATAAGCATTTTCTAACAGTCTACTATAGGGTCATGCAGAGACCACTAAGAAATATGATTAGACGTGTTCGTTTCTATTGAAACCTCCATGCGTTTCTCAGCTCCTCGCAGCTTCGACTGCTAAATTAATTTACTATTCTATACGCAGATTGCAGCCATAGTATTTATGATACTTATCTAATTATGGGCTTTTATACTCAGCAAACATAGTCCTCGGTTATTTACGCTCGGGTTGAACAAACTTGGCTGCGGTGGAGTGATTTACTTAGAATCTTTGGATCACTACACATCTCTAGTTAAGTATAGCTGTAAACAATAAACAAAATTGCATTTAAATCGTTACGTGATTAATTATGGGGGAGGCCTATGTCCAGCAGTGGACTTTCTGCGACTAAACTGATGATTTCTAAGATTGGTATCACTCTTTTCCAAAATAATGTTTTTTTTTAATGAAGGTGGAGGACATCAATCACTGGGCGGATTTTATTTAAATTTTATACACGGATATGGTTATTACCTGGAATAAAACTATGACAATTTTTGTTAAGAAATTCCTACGGGATCGGAGCTCCAGGGCGCAGATTCGTTTGTTCCACGATAACCGTTGAATTAATTTCGATTATAGTATTAAAGAATACGTAAAATAATAACCGCGCGGCGAACCACTAGTATTTAAGGAAATATAAAGATTTTCTAAGACCTATTTATGTCTAGGGATTCCAAAATACAGCACCTATCTAATTATATAACACTTGCTACGAGTACAAGTAAAACAAGATTGGCTGCACAAAAATATATAATGATCTCAAGCAGGCAGCAGTACCGGATTAGCATTCAAGCAGGATTTATAATGCTACGGGCCCCGCCCCCAAAAATATGAATTTACAAAAATGGCATTTTTTTATAAACTTATCCTACTTCCTACTAATATTATAAATGAGAAGTTTGGATGTGAAGTTGTGAATTTGTGAGGATTTTTGTTACCCAATTACGCAAAATCTACTGGATGGATTTCGATGAAATTTGGTACACAGGTAGAAAGATACCTAGAATAGCACATAGGGTACTTTTTATCCCGAAATTCCAGGAAAGATGCCCAGGGGCACTGCTGGTATTGTCATATTTGTCATCTGATGAATTTAGTATCTAAAGCACTCTCATATAGAAATTAGCATAGCATAATTAGTTAGCATTATTAATTGCATCTGAGATGCTCAAAAATCCAAAAATAAATTAATATCTAGTTGGCTCTTTGGTGCTCATTCTTTCTTATCGAGACAACGTGTCAAACGTCCTTCAAATCTTCTAAAGGCATCTGGCATGATATTACGATTATCGCCTTTGGTTACACCAACCTCCTTGGATTACGCCTTCTGTACTAGATGTACATATAGTAAGCATTTATTTGTAAGTGTTATAAGTGGTTCTAACCACCAGAAAAGGATAGGGTCGATGGAGAGCGTCAAAGTCAAAGTCAATTTTTTTTATTGAAACTTGGCCTTCAAAGAAGGCTCTTTTTCACGTCGATAACTAATTATTTAATCATAATATATTATGTCTCAAAGCTACAAACTACTAGCATTTCGGAACGACCACTGCTGAGAAGAAATGCCGAAAGAAACTCATGAAACAGTCTTGGTCGCCTAGCATGCCAGAGGGGCTATTCATTAACTTTATACATACACTAGATTGTGTACAGTCAAAAATAAAATAAAATAAAATATAAGAAAAAGAAAATTATATAATAAAACATGTTATGTTTGTTTTGTCAAACAAAGCATGGGTAGAGAAGGAGTTGTAGGAGAAGGATAGTAATAGGGGAACGAGGGATAAATTATGCGTTAGAACGAAACAGAAATAGAGAGAAAGACGATACTAATCCATACTAATATTATAAATGCGAATGTTTGGATGTGAGTTTGTGAGTTTGTGAATTTGTGAGTTTGTGAATTTGTGAGTTTGTGAGGATGTTTGTTACTCAATCACGCAAAATCTACTGGACGGATTTCGATGAAATTTGGCACAGAGGTAGATAATGACCTGGAATAGCACATAGGCTACTTTTTATCCCGGGAAAAAGCACTGTTCCCGTGGGAAATTCACGCGGGCGAAGCCGCGGGCAAAAGCTAGTTCGAACATAAATATAAAGAGAAGAGAATACAAAGACGAAGAAGAAGAAACTAGGAATCTCAGAACAACTTCTCCTCAAGATGGAAAAGACAAATGTGTATTCCCGTTGTCATAAAGGATTTTTTTTTTTTAATAATTAAAATAACTTTCCGTTGTCTTCAAACTCTATCCCTGTTACAACAGAAATAAAAAATTAAGTAAGGAAATTATATGACGTACTGTTCCTAAACGTAATGTGGCAAAATTACTGGGACAACGAGAATACATGAATTCCTTTCCTGGGATAAGTCCGCCATTCTACCCCTCTCTTTTTGTTTTGTTATCTTTTGTATTTTTCTTATATATTTGTGCAATAAAGAGTTTACAAACCAACAAACAAACATGAAGACACAAGCTAATTATCAAGATATAAAAAACACGACTGACAACTTACGTATATACAGCCTTTGTCACTCGGTGGAATGCAAGAAGGAGGAATGTAAAAATACCCTATCACATCAAAATCTGTTAAGCCGTTAAGGGCCCGCACTAGGCCAACGAAAACTAAGATTTGCCCCCGCTACCCGCTACCCAGTTCGCCCGCACACATCCAATCCGCGTTCTAAATAAATGCTCGCGGGGTCGCGGGCGGCGCGGCGGCTCAGAGGCGGGTGGTTAAAGCATGCGGGCAATTAAACGTATTATTTTTTTAAAAGCTTTATAAAAAGATATTTAAAAAAGTAAGTAACATAATCCCTGCCTTATCTATAGAGTAATTTATACAAAAATTTTCAATCTTTATTTTAATGTATTGCTTGAATAATAGCAGTTTAAATTGTTAATTATAGGTGATTTGGAGGCAACTTCGCATTTTTTTTCTATCGAGAAAATGTTATGCAATCGTGTTTTTGAGTAACATAATCCCTCGTGCTAGTCCTAAAGTTTGCTATATCTTAATTTTACATTCAGTTTTACATTAATGTAGATATTACAGACGATCATGTAAAGCAATCTAGCCTAGTACGGGCCCTTAAGGACTTATGGTGGAATAAAGAACTTACATACATACATGAACCCTGAAAACATAACACTCCTTTTTTGGTCAGTCGAGAAAAATGGGCTATTTGCGAGACTGGCCCCCTTTATCCGGCCCTGGTTGTAAGCAAAGTAAATATCATAATATTGTCTATGACATTTAGAATCGACCTTTCAATATGTTGGAGGAAGGTGGAAAGTCACCTTGAAGGAAATGATTAATGCTGGCAAAAATAAGTGTTAAGCAATTATGGATTTTAGAATTATAAATTAGATTTTTTGTCTACATTATTTAAATGACTAGATTTATCCTTGAGCTGTACTCTCATGAGATCTCGAAGGTATATTGGGTTGGAATCCCACTTTAAGTATACTTAGTAATTTTTTTTACGTGTGGTTAGTAAATTTCAGGCTGAATCATTTGATTGCCAGGAAAAGATATGCTTCGTAAAGTATTTTAAAAATAAAATATTAAGAGTTTAAGACTAATTATGAAATAAAATGGGTTTATAGCAAAATCTATTTCTGATCACTCTATATCTGCAATTGTTTTATTTGTTTTTACTTTCAACTTGAAGATGAGAGGAGGAAAATACAATGCTTCACATTGCTCTAGTTTTTTTGCTTCGGCGGCCTATTCGTAGACGGCAGCTAAAAATAGCCACTGACATCTGACATTCTAAACTTTAATTCTAATGTGAATTTGAGCTTAAACTATTATTAATAGTTAAAATTATTGCTATTGCACCAAAGCTTAGTTGCGTGACTCAATAGTCTAATTATTTCATTTATTATTTAAAAAACCGCAAACAACTTTTTATCAATGTAGGTACGGTACATTTATATTATTTTACTACAAAATCAATCGGTTCTACTCTGCCTACTTGTCTCATTAATGTTTTGGAAAAGATTCATTAAAAAAAAAACAATAACAATTTAACACACGCTTGATTCCATAATTGAGCGACTACTGGCCACAAATAACACGAACTTATCTCGAGAAAAAAGGTTTTACGACCGCGCTGGTTGTTAGAGACGGCGTTATACTCGTAACAAACCATTTACATTCAGCGTAATGGCTATAAAGTTATTCAAAGCTACTATTCAAGTGCGCTAATGAATTCGTAACACTTCATCATCTATCTAATAAATTATCAGCAGAACATAAATAATGAACTGATCGTAACAAAAAAATAAAATAATAAAAAAGTTGAAACTGGCCATCGAGAAACACCGTTACTTCCCAAACGACTTTTTAGGCGTTCCTTATTTGAAGATTCGTTCTGCTACAGTTCTATTTTATGAAAAAACTTGGCGCGCTTTCTTTTAGCGCTCTTATTTGAATTTCGAATATTTCATCTACGTATGTTTGTGCAACCTTCGCCATCTTTGTTTTAACTTTTTTTTCGTTACAATGACATTGACTGACAGTTTTATGAGGTGTTAAAGGCCGTGTCAAAATCGCTGATTTTATCATTGTTACATGATGTTCACACGCGTTAATGCACTTTTTGCAATACAATATCTCGGGCTCGGAAGAAAGTATCGTTATACGTCTTGTTCTGTTTATTGAGATATCAATCATGCTTCTTTTAAAGTACAAGCTATTTATATATACAGAAGTGATGGATTTGTTTTTCGTCTAGTATCTAGGAACCGTCTTGTGTCTGAAATAAATGGATTGCTGTGTTGTTATACCAGCTAGTTTGTCCTTTATGTTATTTGTAGCATTATGATTATAAAATTTACACTTCTATATTTTAATTTCGAATCAAATCTAGGTCATACCTTGATTGAATTGCGATGAAAGGTTAGAACAAAGCCCTATATAGTAATTGATTATTTTCTAGCCCGAAATACCCCGGGCGAATCTAGCTCTACATAAAAAAAAATCATAATATTCCAAGTTATTGTTTTCATAAAACGAAAAAGGGGCTTATAGATATCCACTACAATATCTACTAGGATAGTCAACATTATGTCAAGTTATCCTGCATTGTGCATATGACTGTACTTGGACCAGTGGGTAGGTACAGTCAGTTGCAGAGAAACCTGACCGAATCCAATCTCAGGGGGGTCTGCAGCCGACTGTACTCGTACGTACCTGACGAACGCAAAAAAATAATTTATTTAACCATAATAGTGAAAGGGCTG
Source organism: Ephestia elutella (assembly GCA_018467065.1). Lineage (NCBI taxonomy): Eukaryota > Metazoa > Arthropoda > Insecta > Lepidoptera > Pyralidae > Ephestia > Ephestia elutella. The sequence goes on along the minus strand of CM031592.1, from coordinate 2,270,716 downwards.
CGCGGCGGCGATAGAATTGGAATATGACAATGTTTGTATGTAAACCGATCGTGCCACCAGCGGGGGTGTCGGTCTGAGGGAGGGGGCCGGGGATGCAGGAGTCAGTGCTGCGCAATGGCGTTTTTACATACAAGAAATCAGATTGACGTCTTCCTTTACACTATTTTTGTAGTGTGTAGATGGTAAAAGCGGCCAGCTCGTTATTGTAGTTCTAGAAGGGAGCGCGCTTCCTACTTTCATGACTTTAACGATTCACCATAAGGCCATCTACGAGGTAGTCCACTTAGAGCACTAATCCGAACAGCACAAACGCGAACAGCACGAGGCCTTGTCCACGAACAGCACAATTTAATATTTTGGCATGTGCTGTTCGTGGATTCTAATTTTTATTTTATTTTCGTCCACGAACAGCACATATAACTATTATACTTATATATATTGATTTGTAAATACTGTTGGAACCTAGTGCTGTCTGCTAATGTGTTCCTTATACAGGACGATATTAAATAAAATATATCGATAACATCACTTGATCGTTTATTAATTACACATACCTACTTTCGTTGGTACATACGAAATATGTCTAGGCGACATTTAGTAACAAAAATATTACGCCTGTATAAGGAACACATTCAGCAGAAAGCACTAGGTTCCAAGAGTATTTACAAATCAATTACATAATATAAGTATAATAGTTGTATGTGCTGTTCGTGGACCAAAATAAAATAAAATAAAAATCCACGAACAGCACATGGCAAAATATTAAATTGTGCTGTTCGTGGACAAGGTCTTGTGCTGTTCGCGTTTGTGCTGTTCGGATTAGTGCTCTAAGTGGACTACCTCCCATATACATGTTTTGAGTGTAGTCTCATGAGTAAACAATCCTCTATGCGACGGTAATAGCAGCAAGACAAAGAATTTGGTTAACTTGATATGCTGTCTGTACGCAATGGGACAGTGTGCTGAAGAAGAATTATCTGCGTACATGGTGTGGCTATTGGCACTCAGCCAGAAGTACTGACGAATTTATGTGGTTACTTACTTAAGTTATTTTTACCCGACTGCCAAGTGGGGGTATGTTTTTTGCGACATCTAAGAATATTACAGGCATGTCAGTCAGCTGCTTTAACTTATTATGGGGCAAAATAGAAGGCAAGAGATGTGCTGGAAGACACAAAAAATCATGGCTGAGAAACATTTGCGAGTGGACCGGAGTCACCAGGGTTGTGGAGCTGTTTCGCAAAGCGGCGAACAGAGAAAAGTGCGATCAACCTCCAGTAATGGAGAGGTACTACAAGAAGAAGAACACGCATGTTAAGAAAATAAGAATGCATATTATTAATTTATTTATTAACTTTTGTTCACAACAAATACATAGAACGGAAACTTAAAATATAGTAAAACTAAGTACAAAGGTAGGCAGGTACCATCAGGTACTATTTATTTAAGACTCGCGAAAGAAAAATGGGAAAAAAGAGGCATTATTATGTAGTTTAGTAATTAAGATACAAGTAATAATGACATCTGCTCTATTTAATACGTAAACGCCTGTCTCCCTGACGCTCACTAAAAATCAAGAGTAGTAAGCAATACATTGGAAAATTCATATTCGAATTAATAATGCAATTTTAATGTTGATTGTGTGTAAGTGAGTTATGGTGTGACAAAAACACGCTTCTTTGACACTTCTATTTCTTTATTTGCAACTGGCTTTTGTGCCCGGTTTCGTCTGCGTACCCATTTCACCCCTTTAGAGATGGAATTCCCAATATCTCTTACTTTAGTGCTCGCTTACGCTATTAAAGAACCTCCCTGTAAATTTCAAGTTTTTACGTTCAGCGGTTTCGTCTCTGCGTTGATGAATGTATTATACCAATTCAGTCAGCGTCGAAATTTATAAGAATCTGAAACATGTTAATGAAATCATGTCAATGAATTGAAAAATTGCTCCGATTTAGACATACCTTAAGACAAAAATGATGATGCTGTCGTAAAACTCTATGCGACAAATCAAACAAATGTATAAAAGGCGCTAAGTGCGGTTACTAGGGTTGCCAACCCTCCGCGAATTCCGGGAATAGTTTGCGGAAATTCTGGAATTTCTCCCAAACATGGTTCGATGTGGAGTTTCGTAGATTTAGTTAGGGTTATCTTGATTTCGTCGACAACTGTAATAAAATAAGTAGTAAAGTAGTAAAATTAATTTATGACAAATATACCAAATTTTTATGGTAGTACCTTATCTCTACATAAAGTGGGAATGATTTGATTTTGTCAGGCATGATTATGGTTTGATTATGGTTATTATTATTTTTCGATTTTTGTCAATTTCTTTAAGTCTTTTTTTGTTAATATATTAAGGAGTTTCTAAAGAAAAAAAAAATTGGGTCCGGACTAGTGAAAAATACTCAAATGTTTTTTGAGAATTGGCAACCCTAGCCCTGGCACTTCGCCAATATATTCACTGATTTATGCGTACGCGTGTACTGACGACACATTGTAAAACTTTACAAGCTCACTGCAATTTGACCTCTATTACTGTGACGTAGATTTCTATCGCGTTGAATAATGTGCTGTTCACTGTACAATCTGATCTGTAATAATCGTGGTTGCACCTTGTCTAATGACAGTTTTCAGAGAATCATTCCACGCATGTTAAGCTACGATGGGCGTGACCCGAACTGGGATGGGTCTCTACATTAGCACAAAGATTGTAGACGATCTGTAATTTCTAAACATAGATTTAATGACGGCAAAAAGAAAAAAAAAACGCAATAAAATCTTACTAACTAACCTATTATCTTATTCCAAAAAGTATTATTTTTATCATCATCATCATTAGGGGTGCAATCTTCAAAATGAAGTTTGGAGGTCAGCATGCGGTATCTCTCTCGGACTTTTACGGCCTGTGTTATTTTTATCTTGAAATAAGTATACAAAGTTTATAAAAATAGGTAAATTTCTTTTTTATTTTTGTGTTTAGCTTCAATGTTCTTCGTTTGACTATTGAATTGTATATAGACGTCATATCTGTGGCTGAATGCCAGTTAGTTGGTAAGTTAAAGTTACTTCGCAGTTCGTCATATTATGAAAAAGTCAACTGTAACTCGAAACTTATTTTTTGTCGACTAAAGCCATATCTTTTTTCATTATTCTGTTTCAGCGAATACCACAGGCATATCCTAATGATAATATAGAAGTCATTGTAATTACATCATGGTAAATTTGTATCGCTATAACTTCAGCAAAGCAACATACATATTTCGTAGATTTATTCCATTCCAATACCACGAACGAATACCAGTGGTATTACTTTGAATTTTTAATCATTTTCTATATGCTCTTTGAATAATGGAATCAGCTTCCTGCGGCGGTGTTCCCGAACCTATACTACATTGGAACTTTTAAAAAACGAGTCTACGCTTTTTAAAAGGCCGGTAACACTCCTGCGATACCCCTGGTGTTGTGGTTGTCCATGGGCAGCGGGTATTACTTACCATCAGGTGACCCGCTTGCTCGTTTGCCGCTCTATGTTATAAAAAAAATGTAATTCGATTTTTGTTGATTTTTTTACTTTTAATTTTTTAAGTTATAAATTGAAACTAATTACCTACCTAAGATATCCCAACTATTATTATAAATGCGAAAATTAGTTTGTTTATTACCTCTTCACTTTTTATATACTAAACCAATCTTTCTGAAATTTTGCATACACATAGTTAGAAGTACTGAGAAGGACATAGAGTACCTTTCATCCCGGGAAAAAGCATTGTTTCTGTGGGAAATTCACGCGGGCGAAGCCGGACGAATCTTTATTCAATCCTGTGAGTGAAGTAAAATTACAATAAAACTAAAGACAAAAATCTACAAATCATCAAATAAACTAACAAACCCCAAAGGATCGTAATAACAAATCAGAATCTAGTAGAGTGGCCAATTAAGAGTAAATAGAATGGGCATCCGAAACGCGGCGTCAAAGTTGAAGCCTCCCCCACCCCCCACAGGCCCACTGCGGCCCCGTGCTGCGATTTTTTTATGGGGGCTACCCCCGACATACTGTTTGGTGACGCTTGCACCTCTATAGCGATGACGCTATGAATTGGCGACGCACAGTATAAAAAAAATCAGGAAAGTATTTTGGTAGAGCTACTTAAAAAGCTGGGCGTTTAGCCGAAGTTACATTTAATTCGTAGCGATACGATATCTAATCGTTTCTACAGATATCAAAAACAATTTTCTTCCGTCATCATAGCGAAAGCGAACGTCAAATGTATGGAAGTAAGCGATAAAACAATTCGTTACTATAGAGTAGAGGTTTCGCTTCGTTTTCTTTATGAACTTGCGATGACTGTGTCGATCGACCACGTGATTTAGCTTGGCCTTATGTCAATTCCCTACATTTTATCGTTTTCGAACTTCGTTTTCGTTTTCAAATTCTGACTCTGTCTAAAGTTCCTGTTGATTATATGTCAAGCTACAATAACTGTTCTATCTATCTTTGTCTAGCCTTCTTCCGTTTCATTTGGGGTTGGCTCTGGCTCAGATGGAAAATAAAATAAATTGTGAGATAGCGATACTATGCTACTTTTGATCGAACTGAGTTAAGGCGTCTATTATATGGTTAACGTTGTTTCAAAGTGTCCGGTGCAAATTGTGTTTTTCAGCAATACGCTGGATAATCTTTTCCGTACAAGTAGCATCAATGTTGGAACATCTCAATATCGCACTCAGTGGTTTGTCTTCAACGATGACCCTTTTTCTCTGGTTACTACGAAAAATTCAGAAAAGCCGATATTTGTTGGTTAATGGCACCATTGAGAGTTATTAGCGAAATATTGCCACTACGCTGAATTGACTTCTGCCAATTCATCAAGAAGAACCTGCAAAAATCTTTATTCAAGTCACAAATTAGGTCACTGACGAAGAGCTTCTTGGTCTCTCTTCCTTGGATACTAATAAAAAACTAATAAATTTGTAACAGTGACCAATGCACGTCCTCCTACTAACCCCGCGTCCGTTTTTGACGTGGCGATTTTTCCCGCCCACCATGTTTTCGTTTATTCCCCACATGCATCGATCGATCTGCCTTCACTCAACGCACGTATAACTGCATCCTGCATTGCTGCATTTACATATGCATATTATGTTTATGTTCAATAGCGATTAATGAAATCCAAGTTCTTTTTTATTGAGTACTAGCTTTTGCCCGAAAGAACAGAAATACCACGAGAACAGTGCTTTTTTCGGGATGAGAGGTATTGTATGTCCTTCTCAGTACTTCTTAAGTTCTTACTATGTGTCTGACGCCACTTGACAACTATCGCCATCTAGCGGTGGTTGTCGTATACACACTAGTAAATTAAACAGTCAGCTAGTGTGTAGGTTTATACACGATATTTTCCTTCACCCGAAGCAAGAGGTGGTCTTTGAAAGCTTTGGACCGCGGCTTCGCCCGCGTGATTTCCCCACGGGAACAGTGCTTTTTCCAGGGATGAAAGGTACCCTATGTCCTTCTCAGTACTTCTGACTATGTGTATGCGAAATTTCAGGAAGATTGGTTCAGTAGATAAAGCGTGAAGAGGTAACAAACAACTTGTCTCTGGATTAAGTTTTGAATATACAGTAAAAGTAAAGTATGTATATGTACTTAAGTTACAGTTTAATTTTAAGAATAATCATTAATTTGCCGATCTCATAATGTATGTATGTAAACACAACCTTCCTTCGCAGTCGGGTAAAAATAACAGCAATAAATATTCTATTACCGTGTAAGTGGTAAAGTTTGGATGGTGCTTGCCCGGAAATAGCTGCGGAGATTGTTTTAGATAGCTCTCGCGCTTGACGGTCTATTTTTTTTTAATTAATTTTCCATCTCCTTCCTTCTTCATAGGAAGCTGATTACGATGATTTATTTCCAATTGAGATTAAATTTGAAATGTAATGACGAGTTAGTTATTTGCCATATTTTCCTGGAAAACCTTTTCAAACTAAAAACGTTAACATTCTTTGGTTGCAGTCGAGTAAATAAGTGGTTAAAAGTCGAACGTGAATAGATAATTACTTTTAAAAATGGAGGACACTCGCTTACAGGAGATATTGAGGCATTTGGGAAGCTGGGAAATTAGTTACGCGACTTTTTGTGCCAAATGATTTCGATTACACTAAAACAATTCTCATTTTAATTAAAAAAAACATACTACGAACTTCGCTACGCATTTTTCCTACAGATAAATATAGTCTCAATAAATATTTATGAAATGAATTTCCATTTTAATTAAACACATTCACATAAAAGCGAAATAAAACACGGAAAAAGCATTATATGATTCTGACAAAAATTGGAGCGGCGCATCGCAACGCTCGAAAAAGAGCAAAAATTAACGTACAACGAAAAAACTTTATCCTGTCAAAAAATAGTAACAGGAATAATTATTGCGAACATTGCATTAATCAAATTCCGGGCACGGTATCGGCGGGGGAAAAACGAATGCGCTGGGAAAAACAGGAACACACGAGGTCGGCGCTCGAGATGGTTTTATCCCGGGTTCAGTGTGGAAAGTTCGAGAAAAACACCTATGAAAAATGCGAAATATCGCTTTTGCGTTATGACGATATACATACCTATAAATCGCCTTACAGGGTAAATAGAGTCTTATCGTTTTTAATGATTAAATTCCCATGCTGATCTGGGACCGAATGTGCCAGCTGTTTCTCTTCCTATGCATATTGTAAAAGTCAATCGAGGCTTTAATAAATAAATAATTCTTTATTCGCATAAAATCTGGATTAAACTGAAGATTCCTCCTCTTATAGGCTGTCACTATATCTGAATCTCCGTTCCACCGATAAGCCCACTATCCAGCTAAGCGTGCTCTTAGCTCTTAGCTCTGTCTACACCGTAAGGGTTAAAGACGTATCTGTGTCTCGAGATAGGTCTCATAGCACTTACTCACGCCTACATCCCACAGTCCGGCGCAGGCTACCTATAACAAAAAACGCGCCCCCCTCCCCTGACAGGGGGAAAAGGGGGGGCATAGCCCTTCCTGCACCCATTCATTGCTAATTTACTGATCATGTCGCGCGACTGTATGTTTGCTTAATTGTTTCATTGAAATTAGTGAAATGTGTTTGTATGTTTGGAGTAATCTCTGGAACTTGGAACTGCTATAAGTAACACATATCTAAATACTAACTTGCTGTGCCACAGGGCACTTCCGTGAGATTTTTGAAATCTATCTTCATATAATTGCACGCTCTGACTGATTGGTATATCAACGCAGAGACGAAACCGCTGAACGTAGTAACTTGAAATTTAGCAGGGAGGTTCTTTTTAAGTAAGTGAGAAGTGTAACAATCCCCCTAGCCAACGTCTCCAAGAATGGTTAAATCCCTGGTTCCGTCACCCAGAAGTAACTATTCTAACCTACTCATTATCTATTCTTATTTGATTTATCTTTAACCTAGCTTGAGAATAACCTAAAAGTGTGTTTACATATTAGTTCCCGTAATATTATGAGTTGTGCTGTGATCTCCTAGTGTAGTTCCCTGATTGTATTCCGCAATGAACCCTGGATCTTTTCGAAGTGCAATGTTGGGAGCCTATTATTATAACCTGGATTAAATATCTTACTACTATGTACTATCTGTGTCTTAACCAACCTTATATACATTACAGGAATTACAGATAATGCTAAGGACTATCTATAGAAATTAAAACTAAATCTTACTTGGCTAATTAATATTATTGGTTTGTCTTAAATATACACTTAACACTACTAATTATTGAATTATTAATTATAAGGTGAGCTATGAGGTTTTCCAGCTTTTGAAATACCGCAACTTTGAAAGATATCTACTAACATATGTGTGTTCCTAACGCTTAACTTAGATAGGTGAGTATAAAGTATATGACCAATGGTACCGATGATGGTTTTATTTGCTTTAATAGAATCTCTCAGCTTATAGTTGGGTCTAGTATGGGCCGGGCCCCGCTAGAAATGTTTATATGAGTAAGTATGCGTTTCTTAAGGTCGGTAAAAATATGTAAGTATGGAAAATGCAAATATTGCTACAAAATTGATAATTCTCAGCTTTATTAGCTAGATCTGGCTTATGGCAACATGCCCCTCCGTCCGCATGTTACAGTAACCTTCGGCTCCAGACTTGGACAGGTTCCCTCCAGATGCTCAGCTATTATTTTCTTGATTTCAATATAAATAATGAATAACTAAGGTCTGAACATAGTTTAGTCTGTCTGTCCTTGTATAATTAAATAAAACAGAGAGGAGAGACAAAATGTCTCCAAGTGATTTATCAGTTTTCACAATTATGGATTTATTCCATATATTGTGATCAGCTGAGATCTTTTATTTTTATGTTAAAATCTAAATGATTAACTATATATCATATATGAATTCAACCTTACAATTCATTAATGGAATACTGATAAATCTGATCTCTGAAGGAGAGTAAGTTATTAAAATTAATTAATAATAGGGATAGTGGTGATGTATTCATACTTTAATTATGTTAGAGTTATAATGTAGGTTTACCAACAGGTGGTAATAGGTAAGTTAAGTGTGCAGAAGAGAATTAGCATTACTCAAACTGATGTAACTTGACTTGTCTTTTGTTTATATAATTTTCAGGTTAGAATTACATCCTTAAATCTGAGATCCATTGTATTTTAGATTGATTCAGTACTTATCACCATTATTAGTGAATTTGTCTATATTCACTCAATAATAGAAGCTATTTGTACTCAACCAAAGGAATCATTCTTAATAAATCAATTTCTTTATGAATATTTAGAAGTTATTTGCAGATATTCCAGTGAGTGGTAGCAACTACTCAATATCCTTTGATAGTGTACTAAAATATCTTTTGACATAGCACACAGGCGGTAACTGCCTTATATCTAGATTCGAGCAGACACTGAACACAACTAGAATCAAACTTTTGTAGTTTATTTGTAAGTTTTATAAATGTATAGACTCCCATCTTTAAGGAATATAGTTTTACTAATAAATTTAACTTTCTCAACAAGGAATTTGACCAATGCCGGTACAAGGATTAGGATATGATCTTATTCACTAGATTGGACCAATTATTAGGTATTTACGACAAGTAAAGTCAACATCCATTAAGTACATGACTAAATTGAGTCAAATAAGTAGGAAAAGGGGTTGGAAACGTTCCATTACCCACAACATTCAGTATTTGTAAATAATGATAAGGTTAATTGGAAACTCACCGAATCTATAGTCACTTCAACACATAATTAGCACAACTAAGAACTTTCACTTTCCAATTTTCCTTAGTCAATTACTTATTTTCCGGTATTGGACAGGCTTTATAAATAGCCCTATAATTGTAAGATTCCTGGGAACCTTCTATTCATACCTTTGATACCTCCATTTTGATAAACGATAAACCGACTAAGTATTTGTGTTATTTGACCATTTTGTTTTATTTTGTGTTTTAATTCCTAAAAATGGCACCATTTCCTAACAACCATTTTTTAACACCCCCTACCTATATTTATGTGAAAAAGGACCTATTCTAGTCCCTATCAGTCCCTAAGTCCCTGACAACTACAGAATTTTAAACCATTTCATAGTGCAATGAGATGGGTCCCTAATTAGGTATCCCCGGTGTAAGGAATACCCTCCTATCAGCTAGCTACGAGACTTCGGGAGAGCTTCTCCCTTCCCTAATAGAAATTTACCTGCCTATCATCCTACAAACGTGTCCTACTCTTGGTTTTTGGGCCAACATTTAGTTAAAACCCCTAGCTTCTAAAACACCGAGTGGGCAGCCCGTTATCCTACTTTCTAACAGCCCAACGTGATAAACCTGATTGGGAGGGAACAGGTTTATGCCCTAACAGAGGTTTAGTTATATGAGGCCGTCTTCCAAATCGTCCAGTGAGATTAGATCTCTGCGCCTTTCGGATCGTCGGCTCTGGGCTCAATGAAAGCGCTTTCATTCAACTAAGCAACTAACTAGGCATTCTCTTAACAGAAGCCCACTTGACACGTTGCAAAGCCAAGCTCCAGGACCTACCCCGCAAGGTTCTTACAAATAGCCCTTAAAGAAACAAATCAAAATATCTATTTGAACAAGAAACGAATTCTACCCTCTATCCACTTTCGCAGATATCAGGCAAAACCCATATTCTCGTCAAATCGCAGCTAATGCTCAACTACTCTAATATTTAATTAAATTTACTGGGGAAATCTACTTATTTTGTGAATTCTTCAAATTAAACTATATACGTTAAAACTGAACTTAATTTTACCATTTCAAGCTCGCAATAACGTATTTTTCTCAAAAGATTCGCGGGGAAATATGCGTTCCTATGCCTCATGAAGAAACCTTGCGCCCAAACACTTTTCTTGCAGACTACTTCTATCTTGAGTTAAAATAAACTTCTTCAATGACGCCGGCTTACAGAGGTGAGATTGGCGCCCGCAGCACAACGTCGTCCCCCCGAAGACCGCAGATCAAAAAGCCTCGAATGACCCTTCCTATCAGTTTTATGCAACCGCCTCTTGTCTATGTGTGTGTAAAAATCTCGAATCTTCCATGAATTCCAAGCTCCCCCTACCTTACTTCCTGTATTGCAACTACATATAATAATTCTATTCTCCCGAACCCTATATCCACCGAAATAACAATATAAATAGTTAATGTAAAATATACTTTATAATAGCATGATTTTATACATAATTCTTACAAAATAACTATTTCCACGCAATTACTTGTGCTATAGTCTAGCTTAATTAATAATTATTTTCTACTTTCTTTATAATCGACATAAACCAAACAGTTCAGCTCGTTGCCGATCATATCCTTATCTTCTCTTCCTCTATTATCAAGATTAATTCCACTATTCATCCATTTTCCGTACCCCAAAATGTTACAATCAAACGAACAGAAAAATCAATAATGGCAAAATAATTCCTATACTGGCAATGATTCGTTTCCCTCCAGCTTTGGACAAAATATCACGTGACATCCCTGTGCTACTATTGGGCAGTCAATTTAATCACGCCACTCTTCCGGGTGAATCTACCTCCTAATTTAACAACAGGTGCAAATATCAACGGAACTTCTACCATAGACCAAATTTTCTATCATAGACACTAGGTCTATAATTCAAGGGGCCTTTACACATGACAGCGAATAATTACCTATTAAAATTAAATCCTATATTTACCCTTCGCATGTTTAAAATTATTATAATAAGCTAATATTTATTCTTTAACTAACGAACTTCACAATTATTTTAAGCCCTCAATACTTTGCGTACTAATAATAATATCATTGCAGTCGTAACGTTTTTTTTTTTTCTTCGGTGTCATTACTTGACGTTGTCAAAATGACATTATTTTCTTTGTTTACAATTTATAGAGCCAACAATACGCTGCCGTTTTCAATAATTAAATTTACCAAATAACTAGTAATATGCAACAAAACTACAGTTTACAGACTCAGTTCAAAACCTCCTGAAGATGACAAGGTTAGTTCAATTTCTCTCTTTTTATCATGTAAATATTTGAGAAGAAATAACATGTTCATATTTGAACTGTTACAGAAGTAAAGCAAGGAATTTTGGAAATTCTACCCCTAGGAGGGTGGAATGGGGGAATAACGAAATTCACGCGGGCAAAAGCTTGTTTTAATAATACGATATTTATGTCCCAGATGATTGACTTATATACATAGGTACTATATACGGGTAGTACTACATATTACGTGATATTAAGATTCTATCATAATAAAAAAATAATAACTCTGTTATAACTTTTTAAACCGGACTTGTAGATACTGTAATGTAGATATAGTTAAGCTGAAGAGGTCGCATGTTTGTTTGAAAAAAAAATTCTGTGTACGATAGAGTAATAACAAAGCCGCGACCCACAGCTCGTATTACCATAGTATAGATACTACATGCCTGTTCCAACAAGTTTGCAAAAATACCATATTTTAATCGTTCCAGCAGTTTTCGCAAAATATCTAAATTTTTTTGCAAAAACTGTTGCAAAAAATTAAACTATTCGAGTCCATTTTTTTTGTTTTAATTAAAACCGTTATAAAATTTATGTATCTGTATGTTAACATAGATTTATGATTGCTGGAACCATTTTTTGTACATTGACGATATCTAATCATGTCAGGGAGGTATATTTAGAATAGGACAAAAAAAAACATTTTTTTTATTATTTATTTCAAACAATTTTGGCTAGGGACTAGCTTGTGACCGCGATTTTATTCGCGAGGAATCCTAATTCTAGCTAATATTATAAATGCGATGTTTGGTTTTTTATTTGTTTGTTTGTTACCTCTTCACGCTTCATCTACTGAACCAATCTTCCTGAAACGCATACACATAGCTACAAGTACTGAGAAGTACAAAGGGTATTTCATCCCGGGAAAAAGCACTGTTCCCGAAGCCTCTGGCAAAAGCTAGTTATCAATAAAACACTCAAAAATAAGTAGTTTTAATTTCTACTCCCTCACCACGGAAGTCAAAAGCTTCTTAAAAATTATGGAATTCCCCCATTCTCATTTTTACTCTCCTATTTTCATAGAGGCTGAATAGGATAGCAATATTTGAAAGCCGAGGAGACAACACGGTAATGACCACAGTCGTAATGGAGTAAGACAATGGGCGACGCCGCAGGACAATACCAGTCTGAGATTGCTTGCATTTTTTATATTTAATTTTGACTGCGAAATATTTCGTCGCGTTTTTTTCTCCAGGAGGTTTTTTTTTCTCCTTTTCTGAAATGGTTATATAAAATGCAAAGAAATACAAAAAAAAATCGTCAAATGACTATTTAGAGATCATCCAACAGATAAGGTCAAGGAAGATAGTAATGTATGATAATGAAGACAATTGCAACCATGGAGCTACTCGGATAACGTCCAAGACGCTCTATGTCCGTGTTGCTCTATGGAATTAATAGGTATTTCATGCATCTGATAGGTATTTATGGCAGCTGTATTGGAAATTATTGCTTCCTAATCGGTTTTATAAAAAAAAAATATTTTTCACTTCTCATGCTCTGAAAGTGCTTATTTGTGCAGGATATAGGCTGCACAAAATCGAATTTTGTGCACAAGGGCATTAACGTATCTACTCATAAATGTATCTATATTAAGGGACAGAATTTCGCGTTTTGCCTACCAAATTACTTTGCTTGCACTTACTGTACAGTTCTGAAATTTTTGCTAATAATAGATTAGGAAATTAGCAACACAGTGCAAGAACCGAAAACATGATTTGACTAAGTTTGCTCGATAAAAAATAATCCTAAACATTGTACCTAAATTACCAAAAAACTCAGTAATACGATGATATTTTGAATATTTTATTCAACATTTATTTAGTTCATATGATAACTGAATTTTTAATTAAAGAATTTTTTAAAACAAGTTATTTATTACTACACAATCATAAATTATAACATTATTCACCTAGGTCCAACGCAATTTTTAATGGAAACATCATACCTTCCTTGTCGTTCATATGGCAACTCGTCTTACCTCTCTGTCCTCAGACTGCCGGTGGCATTTAGACAAGGCAGACGCATGTCAAATTGCTCCGCAAATTTACTTACGTAAATTATAACAACATGGAGGTTGTTATACAAATCAAGAACTAGATGGCGCTCTTAAAAAGTCGTCAAAACAGCACGATGCTGCTTTGCGACATGAGAGCGACGTGAATCACGAAAAATGCTTATTCTTGAACAAATACATTTTTAATACACTCATTAATGGTCAAAAAAATTATTAATACAAAATAATTACCAAATAAAAAATGAAGTAAAAAATGTACTGGGGATCGAACCTGCGAATTTTTCTCTGAAGTTCTAATTATACTCCGATAAGAAAGCCGACAGACAAGAGGGCGCCTCTTTTTCTAATTTGTACCGTTTATGTATCGGATAATGTCGGTTCACTTTTTACCCACGACACTACTAAATTTATTTCTTGACAGACTGTGTATATTTTTTCTTCTTATGTTGTATCCTACTAATATTATAAATGCGAAAGTTTGGATATGAGTTTGTGAGTTTGTGAGGATGTTTGTTAGGTACTCAATCACGCAAAATATACTGGACGGATTTCGATGAAATTTGGTATACGGGTAGAAAAATACCGGGAATAGCAAATAGGGTAAGCCCATATATATATAGCCCAAATAAGCCCAGGGGCGCAGCTAGTGTAAAAAAAAATATATAAAATAATGTATTAGAAATAAAAAAAATAAAAAAAATATATCACAGAGGAGATTTGAACAGTCTTTCTCGTTTTGACGTAGGTACTTCGTCTGTACGTACGTAACCATTATTCTAATAACTTGTTCGAAATGTATGTGAAATTTCCCATGTTATATTATAACACTAGTTTTTGCCCGCGGCTTCGCCCGCGTGAATTTTCATCGGGAAGAGTGCTTTTTCCCGGGATGAAAGGTATGTCCTTCTCCGTCCTTCTAACTAGGTATGTGTATTTAAAATTTTAGAAAGATTGGTTCAGTAGGTACATAAAACGTGAAGAGGTAACAAAAAAACAAACTCACTTTCACCATAAAATTATACCGAATTCCCAAATAACAGCAAGGACTCGAACCTAGCACTCTTCGAATTAAATTTCATAAACTTAACACTTGGCCAAACGCTAATATGACATTGTTGTCGAAATGTTACATTACATATTTCAACGTACTATACATGAATTACTTACTACGTAAGTAGCTTTACGAAAACACTGACTAAAACACATTTTTGTTTACTTTTCCTTAATTTTGCATTCATTAATTTGGATTATTTTTTTTTAAATAAGTATTTCAAGAACAAATTTGTTGAAAAAGGTTGAAATAAAAAAACAGTTTATTAGATGGTTTGCAGATTATGAGATAGATGGAGCTAATTTTTACTATTTAGTTTCTATGAGGGGGCGCCCTTGTAGCTTACAGGGGGGTCGGGGGTGAAATCTAACTTTCTTATTCAAGCTTTCTGACCCTTAAGGCAAAGAAAATGAGCCATACAGCCAAACACGATAAAAAGTTCATAGACAGAATTTGTTATTTTATAATATTTACTTTTAATTTAATTGCCTTATATGTTTTTTAAGACATAAAAGATATTAACATTAAAATACAAGTACGGTAGGGTATTTAATTAATTTAAGAAAAATATTATTACAAAATTAATTTAATAGTAGGCTGTATAGGTCTGCAGCCCAAGCCTATCAATGTCGTAGGATTAAAAAAATAAAGCGGCGGGAAACAGCTCTTGTTTTTTTGTGCGTTTATTAATTTCTTCAATTTGATTTATTTCCTCGCAATCGAAGTGAAAAGCAGAGTTTATAACTCGTCCACAAAACGATTTTTATCCTCGACATTACTATCAGAAGTCTCGGATAAAAATGATTCGTTTTGTGCACTTGTTGTAAAATCTACTATTATTTCAGGCAGAACCCATAGTGTTAGTAACAAAGATGTAGGACCTATAATAGAAAGTAAGACCCATAAATATTGTTGAATTACTTAGTAATAACTTCATCCAGGACTAGGAAAACATAACATTATAGGACACGCATTCTTTCTAAGTCATCGAGGTCTCATTTGCCCATCCACTGCAGCGGATAACAACAAATTGCTAACAAACTACCAGGATCACATGAGCGCCCAGGCGGTTGCTTGCATAAGATTGATGGTTGCGGGGGGGAGGAAGGCTGCGGGGGGAGGGTGCTGTATCAGAGTGATAGATGACGCGGGTACCTATGCTATGTATCGGGGTAAAAATGTGTCGTATCGTAAATCCTTTATTATTTGAGGTTAAACAGGTTAATATAGATGTTTTATTGGGCCGCATATTGGTCATTTATTGGGCCACATATTGGTCAAACATTTAGATTCGACGGGTCAAAAAACAAGCAGGATATTCCTAGGAGTTTGACCTTTAAACATAAACAAAACAATCGTAAAAGAATAACAAGTAGGTAGGTACCTATTGTAAAGTGCAGCAGGTAGGTAAAATTGCATGCTGATAAGTATGACGTCACACAATCACATTTTTTATAAAACATAGATTTCGTTTATTAACGTAGGTACTGAAGTCTATAAGTACCTGAGATAATACTACATCTAAAGAAGTTAATCTAAACTAAAGTACGAATATTTTTGGAAGTTACTAATAAAAAAAATAAAAAGTTCTTGTTTGCCGCCCTATGTAATAAAAAAAGAAAGTTCTAAACATTTGAGCATCAATTTTTTTCTTAAATGTCAAAGTGTACAATTTGACACATGGCACTAATTCCCACCTAGGGCTAATTACGTACCCTTTAATAACATAGAAACCCTTTTCTCTCAACATCATTTTAAACATTAGGGTTCCGCATAGAAATTGGAAATTTCCGTGTCGTTGTGGAGTTGTCATGAATTCATCTCACTAAAAATCACGGGATAAGGATGTGATATATCTAAATAGATTAGTCATGTATTTAAAATGATATTAATTTATTAATACCTACACCACGACGACTCTTGGCTCTATCTGTGTGTGTATTATGTGATTTTTAATATAATTTTAAATACATGACTCAATCTCTCACAATCTATACAGATATATCACGTCATTAGTTCTTACGGGGTAGACAGAGCCAAGAATAGTGAGACTCGACGGCCACGGGTACCTAGCTAAATAGTGGGTTTATTGGTGACATGGAGATTCAGATATATTGGCAGGTTCCTGAAAAGACCTCAGACAAAAATCCCCAGTTTAAAATAAAACCTATTCCCTGATTAAAATCCTGCGGAAAACAATCAAGCTGGTACATTCTGTGCCATACCGGCGTGGAAGTAGCTAATCTACAATCTTCTCCTTCTTTTGCAGCTTAATTATTTCACCACAGGACATAAGCCTCCTCTAATGCACGCCAAGCTTCTCGGTCTTGTGCAATCCTTTTCCATAATGGGCTTCCAACTTTGGCGATGTCAACACTCCAACGGGCAGCTGGTTTGCCTTGTTTTCTGCGTCCCATCCACGGTCTCCAGTTCAATAACTTTCGGCCCCATCTTCCATCCTCCCTACAGTATATGTGACCTGCCCATTTCCACTTCCGAGTAGTAACCCTATAATACTGAATAACTTTCCCCAATACAGCCTACAAATTTAATAAATAACTTTGTATACAGAACCTAATAGCAAAAAATAGGCGGTGAATCTATTTTTTATTCTTTCACAAAGTTTCACACAAAAACCGGCTCGTTAAAGACAACATGATGCCTTCGACACATGGCATGAATATTGTGCCTATTATTTTAACATTAATCTTACTTAATCGTCCGTAGCACTTTTTGTATGTGACAGTTTTTCAAAATAGTGCACAAAAACGCAGTACAAAAAACCAGAGAGAAAATTATTGAGTCGATTTCAATAAAACTAACGAATTGGAGGATAGCTAATGGAATATACAAAGGATTTACTGCAATTTGAATTTTATTTGCTGAGAAATGTGAGTGCATATAGACTGATATGGCAAAATGTGACATCAAAAATCTTTGAGACTCACTCTAGGAAGTATATAATTGGAAATAAGGGGATTTTCCTAGACCCAAATTAAAAAAAAAAATAGTTCCATATGACTTCATAGATGGCGCTTAAGTAAAGGCGAGAGAAAAAGTTCCATACAAAAAGCAAAAATTCACGGGATTGGCTTTTTTTTTTAAATAAAACATCTAAAAAGTATCAATATTGTGATTTGTGCAACTGTCAAACTGTTAGGTGATTTTTTTTATGCCTCTGGTTGACAGGAAAAAGCGCACCATATAGGTTCATTGTAGTCGAAGAGGTCATATTTAAATTATTTTTCAAATAGGTTACTCCTAAAAAATTATATAAATTCAATTCTGATAGTAGGTACAAAAATAACCTACCAATTTATCTTCAATATATTAAATCCAAACTACGCATAATCACCCATCATTCTAGGACCAAGCATGACGGGTCAAGTGTCTGATAAAATCTAACAAACCCCAGTATCGATAAAGTAAACCTTAAATCGATTGTATATAATCGAGAATCGGATATAATTGGACATCCTTACCTTTATCCTTGGTCGTGACTGACAATCGAGGACATCCTCAATGTATTTTAGATTCTATTTTGTGAAGAACAGAGTATATTTTTGAAGGTTTTGTTTCAGATCCTGTAGTTCGTCAACTTGACGATAGAATCAATCAATTTAAGACTCTATTGATTACACTTTAAGGTGTATTTTTGAAGGTTTCCTTTGAGATCCTGTGGCTGGTGGACTTGAGGGTGGAATCCCACAAAAAGTCGTCAGACCGGTTGGTTGTGCGTCTTGAAGTCATTGTGAGCGAAAGCCCTAATACATTTTTTTTTATTGCATGCTAGGAATTTTGGATCGCCTGTGATAGCATTTTGGAGTGATGAAAGATGAAAGAAAAAATATAAAGCTTTAATACCACGTTATATTTGCACTTTACTTACACTTAGCTTTATAAAAATAGCCATTTAGATCCAAAAAAGGGCTTTGACTCTGTCTACCCCGGAAAGAATAAAGACGTGATTCTGTAGGGTTATGCATCTGTATAAACCACTAGCTTTCGTCCGCGGCTTCGCCCGCGTGAATTTCCCACGGGAACAGTGCTTTTTCCCGGGATGAAAGGTACCCTATGTCTTTCTCCGTACTTCCAGCTGTGTACATGCGAAATTTCAGGAAGATTGGTTCAGTAGATAAAGCGTGAAGAGGTAACAAACAAACCAACAAACAAACTCACTTTCGTATTTATAATATTAGTGTAAAGAATGTTTTAATTTGTACGTCTATCGACAGATATAATGCAGTCGAGTTGAGTCAAGTCAATGAATCATTTTTCCAAATAGGCTTTAAAAACTTCTCCGATTTTGATAATTTTTGGTTTGTTTTTTTTTTAAATATCATTTTAAATCAAACACACTGATGATTATCCTAGGTCGTTATCCGGTTTTCATAGCTCCGAATGGACAATAAGAATCAAAACAACAAGTTTTATGCACTATTATCAACTGGTTTGGACAAGTCGACTTATTATTGAATGTTTTTTATTTAGATTGTGTCGCTAATCTCCATACATGGAGATAATTAATTCCTCATTCGACTGTTATTATTAATTACAGTATGTATTTTATACTGAATCATTACCTGTTATGGAAATAAAAATGCACTAAATTTATTTTGCCCAATAGTTGCAAGAAGAAGGTATTATGATATCAAACGTTGTGCAGTAGAAAAATACCGGAATTCAATCCTAACTAATATTATAAATGCGAAAGTGAGT
Organism: Ephestia elutella; assembly: GCA_018467065.1. Classification (NCBI taxonomy): domain Eukaryota; kingdom Metazoa; phylum Arthropoda; class Insecta; order Lepidoptera; family Pyralidae; genus Ephestia; species Ephestia elutella. Next base: position 2,251,356 of record CM031592.1, on the reverse strand, counting down.
TTGTTTATTTGTTTGTTACTCTTCACGCCTTATTTACGAACCAAAAATCCTGAAATTTCGCATACACATAGTTAGAAGTACTGAGAAGGACATAGGGTACCTTTCATCCTGGGAAAAAGCACTGTACCCGTGGAAAATTCACGCAGGCGAAAGCTAGTATTATTTAAATGCGAAAGTGAGTTTGTTAATTTATTTATTACCTCTTCACGCCTTATCTACTAAAGCAATCTTTCTGAAATTTCTTATACACATAGTTAGAAGTACTGAGAAGGACATAGGGTACCTTTCATTCCGGGAAAAGCACTGTACCCGTGGGAAAATAACGCGGGTGAAGCTTGGCCGGCAACAGCTAGTATCCTATACATTGGATAGGTACTTTTTATCCCGAAATTCCTACTGCAGCGGAGCCCGGGGCACGGCGAGTATTATGTAATTCTTTACGTTACAAACTATTACTACTACCATTTCTAAAGGATATCTGGGGTTAGCTAAACTATACAGTAACAGACATTAGGGTTATATTTTTTTTTCTTGTATTTACATACACTAAGCACAATTCAGCAGCCTGTGCATGACTCACTAGCTCACTATTTCAACTTCGTTTCTCGTTAACTTACATCTCCCGGCATTTACGAGTATATTAGATCAGTCACTATTTTCCACAATACTTTCCTTATTGCAACCTGGATGGTCAAGTTTTTATTTTAACCGCCGCTGTGGTTATTATCTTACCCAGAAGAAGCCAATTCACTCTGGTTTTGAAAAGAGTCAGGAGCCCTATTTTTGAAAGTACCATACCGCCAAAAACGAATTAGACTACTATATCGCACTCGTCCTAATAAGTCACTAAAAACATAAAAGCCGTATTTTTGAAATCACTCGTCTAGCAATGTTGCCAGTGATATGAAAATAATGCGAGAAACAATTTCTGCTCCATTCTCCGCAACGAATACCGAATCGGTTACAAATCGTAAAAAAATGTTCGTATACATATTTTCAATCAAAGAGAACGTAAGCGTTTAAAAATGAAAATTCTAATAGACTCCATCTATATCCGTATCCGGTTGTCTATGTCATTCAAGATTTTGACGTAAAAAAACGTTCAACTACCAAATCATACGAAAACGAGTGATCTAGACCACTCGTTACGAATTATTCAACATAGACAATTCAAAATGCATTCAAAAGGCATGTTAGGCGACCAAGACTGTTTCATGAGTTTCTTTCGGCATTTCTTCTCAGCAGTGGTAGTTCCGAAATGCTAGTAGTTTGTAGCTTTGAGACATAATATATTATGATTAAATAATTAGTTATCGACGTGAAAAAGAGCCTTCTTTGAAGGCCAAGTTTCAATAAAAAAAATTGACTTTGACTTTTAAAAATACGGAATAATTGATATTGAATGAAAAATCATTCGGCTCACGCTTTTTTGGTGAGCCACACTTTCAAAAATTGGGCCGTTTCACATACTAGCTGAATAATCAACTAGAACACAGTTGATGTTTTCCTTTCCCTTAAGCAACTAGTGGTCTGAAAACACATACATGATTCAGACTGGCAGACTATACTAGAACCAAACAAAAGAAGCCTGCCTGATTCAATGATAACTCGAAATGCACTTGTTATCATTCGTCATCATCACGAACTGTGACTAATATCAGCATCAGATAATTGTCAATCATTTGGTCAGGAGATAGCGATTATCGTCACATTATCGACAAGCACTCGAACCACTGCGCCTTGAAAATAATATCAAAGTTCGTATTACGTAAGAACCATAGTCTACAAAACTAAGTACTCCAAATACTAAGAACTTTTCCTTCAAGCAAAATTTGTTTATGCACTAATATAGGACGTAAAAATTGGCCGTTAGTAAACGTGCAGTTTTTGTGCAGCCAACTTCAGTCATTCGTCTTCGTGCGATGCATGGGAAAGTTACTGACAGATCGGTACACTGGAGGCCCGGGAATATGTGTAAACTTTATGTTGAATACGACGATCATAAAGTGTTTATAGAGATAGTTGCTTCTGTGAACAGAAGAATCTGCTTGTACACACCTATATATCTACTAATGTTTAACAGTCAGATTCAGATTAATTTATTTTGTCATCTAGTCTTCAGCAGGATAAACAATAGAAAAATGAAACGTACGTAGGTACTAAAGATGTATTTTTTTTTTGGTAATTATATACCACTGCTCGCGGCTTCGCCTGCATGAATTTTCCACGGGAACAGTGCTTTTTCCCGGGATGAAAGGAACCCTATGTCCTTCTCCTTACTTCCAGCTATGTGTATGCGAAATTTCAGGAAGATTGGCAAAAGCTAGTTTACCATAAGACAAAAATATAAGTTGCATAGATGCGTTATTTTGTCTGACATAATGGCATAGGACAAATTCAAGCTTCACATCGCATCATGGCATACAGCACATCATGGCGGACAGCGCCAGTTTTGCTTTGTTCTTTTAATTTTTTGTCCAATTTTCGATTATTTGGCCTAGTTTTATTTATTTTGCTCGCTAGTGTACGTGGTGTCGGGGTGCACCGTCACGACACTGACGGCCGCTAATTTATGGAAAACCTCTGAAGTCGCGTGCCGCAACTTCGGCGGTATTTGCCCTGCGCCTGCAGTGTACGAAGCCAAGCCTTTTGATACTTGCATCAGTGGAGCTATAGACATAGAGGTAGAAAAAAGTTAGCCGTCATGGAACGCCCGTCAGATGTAAATCATCTAAGCATCGATGCTGGCACAATGATCACACTAACTTCCATCACAGAATTTGAATTTACTGCCAAGCCGCGTCAATGGATGCGTTAATTACCTTATTTTTGGAAAACCTCTGAAGTTCTAAAATTTTGGTGGTATTTGTCTTGAGCCTACAGTGTACAGTATGAACCCGCGACTCCTGACTTCGTTCTTCAGCATTTTTTATTAGTTTTTTTATTCGTATAAGAATTCCTATGAAGTAATAATACCTATATTGCATAAAATTTCAGGTAATTTCTTTTTCTTATTTTTTCAGAATTAAAGAAATTATTTTTATCCAAGGATTACATATAACCTTTCTTATGATGATTTTTGGACTATTTAGTCCACCCTTTCAAAAAGATAAGACTACTTCCACGGAAAGGCCAGTTGACATCACAGCATAATCCCCACATTTCTATTCAAACAAACCCACCTATTTACTGTCACTTAGTATAGCCCACGACCTTGGTAGGACGTTGTGTTGTTACCACCAAACACACAACCCTAACAAATAACAAAAATCAACTCTATTCCAAGGACATATAATACAATTTATATTATTACATACTGGTTCATTGACGCCCTTTTTAAAACTAGTCTAAAACTGCATTAAATTGAAACTCATATTTGCATTATGAACCTTATTTCACAGAGTTTTCAGTTGAATTTATAACCAATCTTAGAGTATTATTCCTAGAAACTAATTATATCATATTAAATCCATTTTGATTGTGTTTTGGCATGTAAATAAGCAACATTCACCTTGTTCATGACCTGCCTCAATAAGTTGCAACTCGTCGGGGCGGTTTGTCGCATATATGGCAGTACACTTAGCGGCAAAAAAACTTGACCAACGGAACGACACGTTAATATTATTAAACACATTAAACTGGTATTATACCGTTGTCTGTTACTTTGTTGCGTTAACGAATGTTAATGTTACACGATGGTAAAATAAAATAATCCTTTTTGTAAAAGAGACTTGTAGTACTAGTACTCTCTCTCTCTCTCAGCCGAAAGACGTCCACTGCTGGACAAAGGCCTCCCCCAAGTCTTCCTTCCTCCTCTCCTCCTCACTAGTACTACTTAAGTTTTAAGTCACTGAACACACTTCATTTTATATATTGTTCAAGCTGTAAACTAGAAAGATCCTAAGACGCCCTGACAACAAGTTTTATTGGTTTAAAATATATTAATTAGATAAAAAATAATCAAACCAGATCTTTAGAAAAAAATAAATCTCAAAAATAAAAACTAAATATATTTCAAAATAGTATCTGTTTAACGTATAAAATCTGAATCTTCAGTCAAATATAAATAATTTTATTAATATCTTGTATTTATACATTTACTTAAAGTACATTTTTAATAAAAAAGATGTATCGCATCTTTTCCTGCCTGCAAGTGTATAACCGGTTGGAAGGGCGTCTAACACTAGTCTAGCCTATGAGACAACAGCTAGATTTAGATTATAATGTTTATCTTATTTACCCGACTGCCCATAAAAGGTATGTTATGTTTTTACAGTTGATATCTACAAACATTGCTTCCATGCTGGTCTGGGAGCGAAGAAAAAACATAGAATGTGCCAGCTGCTTCTCTTCCCGCGCACATTGTAAAAGTCAATCGAGGGATGGGGCTTTAAACTGGGGATTCCTGCACTCATAGGCGATGGGCTAGCAACCTGTCACTATACCTGAATCTCCATTCCATCAGAGAGCCCACTATTCAGCTAAGCGCGGCCTTCGAGTCTCACGACTCTTGGCTCTATCTACCCCGTAAGGGATAAACACGTGATTCTATGTATGTATATATACGAACAATAATTTATCTTAGTGACTTTTTGACTCTTCCATAACTGAAAAACGGTACATTATTACATTTTCCTAGGAAAAATAATCATAATAATATTATACCTTAGATTTTGGTCTCTTCGCATTTCCGAAACATTAATCTATGTCGTCATGCTAGATGCATTCAGAATGCTAAGGATGATGATCCAAACATTAATAAAAGTACTACTTTTATTAATGCATAGATACTCAATGACGCACAAACTGCTGTGTAAATTTTGATGAAATTCGTTGTACAGGTACAACAGAAGGTAAAGTAACACTAGACTATTCCTAATCTCGAAAATTCCACAGGAGCGTAGCCACGGGTCGAAGCTAGTAAGTATATTAAAGAAATTATTTGTTTATTCATTTGACTTCTTTACAAAAAAAAAAAACATAAATGGCGGACTTACTTTTCTACTAATCAACCAAGATCAAGAAATTACGTGTACAAAGGGTCCTTTTGTCATAGTTTAAAACTTTTTTCTAAGCAAACAGGGTATCTGATTGAAAAATTGAATTCTTCGTCAATAGGAAACCTCACATAGCCTGTGATAACAGGCTTTATTGCACAAAAACTGCAATCCTGGACACTGAGCAGGCCCGATGGGAACTCATTCCCGATGCAATCCGAACCCAGCTGCTTTATTTGCCGGGGCCAATCAATTGCCGAAAAAATGGCGGGAATTATACGAGCCGCTTGCTTTTCACGGGTTCCGTATGTAAAAAACGGTTTTTAATCAAATGCGTCATATAAACTCCCTGAAAGTACCGGTACTTTTGGGTACACAATATGAGAATTTGGTACCGGTACCGGTAAAGGTTATGGGTGTCCTCATTTTGACATTTCCCAACAGTGGTATAACCAAATCAGTATGCTGGTTATACCAGCAAGACATGTTTGCCATGAAATGAAATTCAATTCAGTAAATTCACCACATTGGGAAGCCTGTATGTATGGGTATTTTTTTCATCAGCATATACTGTCCCACTGCTGGGCAAAGGCCTCCCCTCTGGTTCGCCATTCCTGTCTATTCAGTTCAGAAGTATGAGTATTATTCAGTACTATTCAGTTCAGAAGTTTAGAAATATATTATCCGTTTTTTTTAACTAACCTGTAGGTGTTGCGTTCCACTGCTGGACAAAGGCCTCCCCCACTCCTTCCTTCTTCCACTCGTCTCTCTCTAGCGCAAGTTGTGGCCACTCAGGTAAGAATTTGTTTATATCATCCCACCATCTCCTTCTAGGTCTACCTCGTCCTCTGCGGCCGTCCGGTAACCAGAAGGTAGCTAATCTCGCCCACCTTTCTGGCCGTATATTTGCTGTGGTATGGGTAAATTGACATCTCTTCTTTAGCTTGTCCTGAGTCACCTGCCAGCAGGTTTTTCCCTTGACTAATTAACGCTATATTCTAACACGAAATCTAAACTAACCTATCAAGCCCTAGCTAATTAAATATAATGCATCTGCATTATAGACAGAAAGCTGACAGACAGATGCCGAAAAATAAGTAAATTAAAAAATGCCAGAATAAATAATTACGTACGGAACCCTAGGTCATACACAGACGGTCCGCATTGCGCTTAATCTGGTAAATCAACATACCCGCTGATCGGCTCATACGAACATATAGTTGTATGTCTGTCCGTAATACGATTATGTACTCAATATGTATAGCCGAGTTAATTCGCCCTTTGTCGTTTGCAATGCGCTTTGGGAGTAATTTTACAGTTATATCGTATGTTTGGAGAAGTGGTGATAGATGTTCAGGCTCTAACAATTGGTTTAAATAAATGCCTTTATAGGACATGAAGATTTTATTTTCATTTGTTTTTCAAAAAATATTCGTCCAACATTCTTGAAATGGCAAACTTTATGATAAAAACCGCGGATCAACACTACGGCGTGGCGTAGCGGCTACGGTTTAGCTACGGCGTAGCGCCTACGACATTGTCGTAGCGAGTGTCTACGATTAAATCTATTTTGTTTATTTGTAAACTCTTTATTGCACATACACACAATAAAAATGCAAAACATAGTGAAACAAAAAGAGAGGCGTACAATGGCGGATTTATCCCAAAAATCTTTTTCTTTTTACTTTTACCCCGAACTATTCGGGAGAAAAAAGTCGTACATCAAATAAAAATTTACACATAATAAGTACAGATAGAGTAACTTTTGCATACATAAATAATATTATGAAGTATAGCTTCTACGAGTAGGTACACGCTAAAAAAAAACTCAATGAATAAAAAAGCAATATGAATTCATAATGAATTGCAAATGAAGCTTCAATTTCAATAAAGTTGGATGTAAAACCGTCCGCTGTCAATACATTTCGTATAATTTCATAATTTCCGTACTAATTGGCAATTACCTCATCCAAAAATGTGGACGTCCATTTAATTTGATTTCTCTTGTTCAATTGAAAATATTGATGAGATATTAAATCATATTATAAATTGTATTGTTTGTTTGAAGTAAATAAAATCTAAACTCTCTCTCTCAGCCGAAAGACGTCCACTGCTGGACAAAGGCCTCCCCCAAGGATTTCCATAACGACCGGTCCTGCGCTGCACCAGGTCGTCGGTCCACCGAGTGGGAGGCCTGCCAACACTACGTTTTCCGGTTCGTGGTGGACTAAATCTAAACTACTTAACCGAATCGGATGGCTGAAAATCTATTCAGTGTAATATACTTCGAAGATACTCGTAAACAAATACATACAATAACATAAACAGATGAATAGGTCATCGTTGCCTTCTAAATCTACGACTATAAAAAAACTTTGCTTCCACCCTGGTCTGAGAGCGAAGAAAAAGCATAGTATGTGCCATAGTTCTCTTCCCGCGCAGATTGTAAAAGTCAACCAAGAAAATGGGTTTTAAACTGGGAATACTTATCATAGGCAAAGGGCTAGCAATCTATCATTATATCTGAATAAGTCCACTTTTCAGCTAAGCGTGGCCTTCGAGTCTCACGACTCTTAGCATTGTCTACCCCGTAAGAAAAAAAAACGTTATACTGTACGTACAAAGAAAATACGTAAATGACGTAAGTATTATAAACATACACGAGCCAAAAGTCTAAAATTGTATCTAATTTTAAATGGGCTATGTCCATAAGTGCATCTTGAGCGTATAATTAAAAACCAGTCAGTCAAGGGCACATAACAAGCGATTATTGTGGCGTATTATGGCTGATTAGATCATCGCCCAGGTTTAGTGGAGTTAGGCAAAATATGGCCAACCCGCCTGCCAAGCGTGGCGATTACGGCAAAACCCCCATGGATAAAATCCTTGGGGAGGCCTTTGTCCAGCAGTGGACGTCTTTGGGCTGAGAGAGAGAGAGAGGCAAAATATTGGGAAGTTTCGTACACTATTTTACAAATAGAAACATCCTTAAACTATTTTGTTTTTCCTCGAAAAAGGAAAGAGAGCGTTGTGATTTTCACATGAACGTTTTTTCTAAAAGTAACAAACTGGAAGTTTAAGGTCAAAAGTAAATATGTCCAATTTATTTTATAAATACGATGGTTTTTGTGAGTTTGTTTGTTACTGAAACACGCAATATCTACTTCACGGACTTTGGGAGAAAAAAAATTAAGAAAGGGTATTTTTAACCCGCCCAGATTCTCATGGGAGCGAAACCCAGGTTGTTGCTAGTAAAGATAACACACAGATTGAGCTAGCTTTAAAGTTTCCATGTGTTTATTTATTTAAAACTTTATTAGACCAAAATCATACAATGGTATAAATAGTATACTTCCCATTATATCTTTAAACATCCAAGACCCAGGTCAGTATGAAAAAGATCATTTTCCATTTTGACCTGACCGGGATCGAACCCGGAACCCTGTAGTTCAGAGGCAAGGACTTTATTACTGCGAAACATAGTACTTTCAGTAAAGGTACGTACCTAGTACATTACAGTGGCTCAGACCTAATCCTAACTAATATTATAAATGCGAAAGTTAGTTTGTTGGTCTGTTTGTTTGTAGCACAGTTCCCATTGGAAATACACGCGGGCGAAGCCGCAGGAAAAAGCAAGTAAAAAATAAATACAATAACAATAACCAAATTGTCATACTTGTAGAATATAAAATTTCTATATTAAATCGGCAAATAAATTAATATCAGTGTCAAAATAAATAATTAGATAATATCAAAAGTTTGCGCAGACAACAATTTATTTCAAATTTTCAACCAACGAAAGATCAAGAAAGGTGACGCGGGCGCCGCAAGGTCGGTGCATCGGAGAGTGCATGCGATTGGTATAAGATGCATTATGCAAAAGATTATATAAATAAAAAGAAGCAATCCTGCTGTGTTGCAGTCATAGAGATAATTATTATTAGGCATATTATTGTTAAAATGTATGGTACTTTTTGCTTATTTCAAAATTATTGAAAGTTTTTAGGGTGTGAATTTTTTTTTTTTTAAGAATAATTGCTATTTGAAAAACTCAAAATTGCGGCTAAAGTGTTCATCAAAACCTGTTCAGTGTTTGAGATGTAAAGTAACAAACATAGTATTTTTTAACAATATCAGTAAGATTTTATGAAAGATTCTTTTAGAATTTTTTATTTTATAGACAAATACCAGGTCTTCCTAAAAAAATCCAGTGTACTACAGTGAATGAATTATGCGAATAAAGAGTGGCACAGATCGTCAATTCAAATGTTATGGAGATGCTAAGGTTATGAGCACTACCTGCCCAGACATACTGACATTGAACCTGATGACGTCATACGCGAGTAAATATATAATTTTGTACAGGCCTGGAAGAGCACAAAGGATATTTTTATCCCGAAATTCCCACTGCAACGGAGCCCCGCGGTGCAGCTAGTCTAATTAAAAGATAGCTGCTAGTCGTGGAAAATCTGGGAAATGTACCCTTTGTGTTTGGGTTTATTCTGTGTGTTGGTATATTCTAGGTTTGATTCAAGCGGACGAAGCTGCAGGCAAAGGCTAGTTTTAATCTATACTAATATAATTAAAGCTGAAGTGTTTGTATAAAGACAGATTGGATTTTCCTACGCTTTATGTCTTACAGTTCCTTCAAAACGAGTGAATTGAGGAAAAAATATTTATGAATCATCGTTTCGACTTAGTCTATATAAACATTTTATACTTTTAGTATTTAAATGAGGTCTTTAAGACCTATTTTAATGGCGTCATATGAGAACGCCTTTATTGCTTTTTATATCGCAGATCACGACTGATATTTAGGTACATCAAAACATTGCTATAAAAATTGTAATTTTGTTATAAAGCTTTTGTAATAATATTATTTTTTAGACTTTAGCTATAGACATTATTATTATTTGAATAATAATAATATGTTCATTACAACATGGGCATAGGCCTTTGCTATGACCGGGTCGAAACGTCCGATAAAATTTAATCTCAATAACTCAGTGAGTGCAGGAACATCTTGGCCTCTGATACTAGAGATAGGTACCATATCTAATATATTGTATGCTACAGTTTGTTTCTCTTATCTTTTTTTAATAAATATGGGTTTGCTCTTGACCACAATCTTGCCCGAGGACAGAGATGAGGTCTACGATGTAGCGAGCTTACCCAGAAGCAGCCTATTCACTCTGGTTTTGAAGAGAGTCAGATCTTTACATTATATCAATTATTTTATATTAATACTAGCTATTGCTCGTGGCCAAGCCCGCGTGAATTTCCCACGGATGCAGTGCTTTTTCCCGGGATGAAAGGTAACCTATGTCCTTCCCAGTACTTCTAACTATGTGTATACGAAATTTCAGGAAGACTAGTTCAGTAGATAAAGCGTAAAGAGGTGACAAACCAACTTACTTTAATATAAAATTAGTTGGCATAATTAGGATTATTATCAAGATTTATTAATATAGTAATGTATACAACTGTGTGATACAAAAATTATAATATAGCTATACAAAGTCTGGAGTCATTGCCCGTGACCGCGACCCACGACCATATATTAGGGATCCGTCCGGAGGAACAGGGATTAATGCATCATGCAGCGAAATTTGTGGCGCGAGTCATTGACTGGGAGCGATTTTTTGGAGGCCGTTTCTTATGGTAGGAAGGAAGCCCCCAGAGCTAGGATGGACCAATGGAAACGCAAGTTCCCTCCGCAGTCGACTAATGTCTCACCGACCGAGAAATCCCACCGGGTGGAGATCTCTCCTGGGCAGTCTGGAGGACTTTAAATAGACTTCGGGCTGCAGTTGGGAGATGCCGTGAAAACTGCGTTTGGTGGGGTTTTTCGGCAAATATTATGTGCGATTGCGGAGCTGTACAATCTACGGCTCACCTTCTGTCATGTCCGAATTGCCTCGACTAGTGCACCATGAACGACCTTTGCGAGGCTAACGTTAGGGCGATTGGCATTGCCTGGTCTGGGAAAATATAAGATGCCATTTCGACTCACCAAGAAGAAGATGGTAGGAATTAAAGTTGGAATAACAACAATATGGAATTTAAACGATGTAAAAAGAATTATTTATGTGCGGCCAGGCTGCGGTGATCGCTTTGCATCAGGTGTCACGATGCCTATTAGTAGAATAAAAAAGCTATGCAATTCCATTGGAATATTTCATCGCCTGATTGAGAATTCGTCTCAAAAAATCTGCTGATCCATAGGTATTGTATCATCATCAAGGGCCTACAAAATGAAGTTTGGAGGCCAGCATGCGTATCTTTCGGTCATTAGCGGCCCGTTTTAGTCTCCAAAACCTAAGTCCTGTCCAGGTAGTGATGTCGTTCATGTACTTCCTCCGCGGTCGGCCTTGTGCCCCCTTGCCAGATATCTTTCCTTCTTGGAGCAACCTCAGGTGGGTATTGTAGGTAGTGTAAAATAGAATGGAACAGTCAGATTTTTTGGGATATCAGAGTCGGTCACATACAAAAATGTGTCATACTTTCACCAGTAGAAAGGATGCCAATATTTTTGAATTCAACCTGTATTTGAAGGAAACTTATCACGAAAAATGAAAGAAAGAAAGAGCAAATGGCAGATAATGAATTGGAGGGAGTTAGTGAAGTGGAACCCTTACTTTAAACTTATTCGTAAGTAAATTTTTGATATTCGTAAGTATTGTACCGACTAATAGGTGAAAAATTACTTGAAATGAATCAATTTGTACCGTATTTTCTTAAATAAATATTGCAATATTGTAATTTATCTGCCCGCTACCGCCTATGCCTTACAACCGCTGCACTAGCATCGGGTCGTGAAGTAGATGGATTACCCTCCGCGCGCTATAACTTATACCACACATTATGCTTGGGATAGGTTAGGTTCTATTGAAAAACCATTATTGATGACTTTTGTTAAAAGTGAAGCTTTATTATGAGTGTGTTTAATTGGAATATTTAAATGTTTACACACGAGCTGTGCCTACGAATGTAGGTTACTAGATTTTGTCCGCGGCTTCGTCTGTGTAAATGTTTATTTTTCTTGGGAACTACCTGAATTCGAAATAAAAGGTCATATTCAGTCAATCATCTATTCAATTATGATAATCCTAACTAATATTATAAATGCGAAAGTGAGTTTGTTTGTTTATTTATTTGTTTGTTTGTTACCTCTTCAGGAAGATTTGTTCAGTGGATAGAGCGCTATCTACTGAACCAATCTCCCTGAAATTTCGCATACACATAGTCAGAAGTACTGAGAAGAACATAGGGTAACTTTCATCCCGGGAAATAACACTGTTCCCGTGGGATGTGGTGTGTTATGGATGGGTGTGTTACCTCTTCACGCTTTTTCTACTAAATGAATCTTCCTGAAATTTCGCATACACATAGTTAGAAATACATAGAAGGACATATTAGGGACATTTATCCCGGGAAAAATCTAGTTTTTTAATAAAATAAGGTACAAAGTTTGACATTGTCGTCTGTCTGTGTGTGCCCTTTAACGTCGAGACCGGTCTCATAAACCTAGACTAGACATTAAGGTTCTCAGAAATACGGACTTTTATATTTAAACATAAAAATGTTACACTTTTTTATGGAGTCATTAAAACCTTATTGACTTTATCGCGAGGCGAATATTGACTTTAATTTTTGTGTAGAGATTAAAAGCTTAGAATTTTCACTGACAGAAATATCTGACAAAACCAAATATCAATAAATTGATATATTAAGTATCTGGCCCACCTACAATACAACCCTACTAGCATCCTACTTAATATTATAAATGCGAAAGTTTGGATGTGAGTTTGTGAGGATGTTTGTTACTCAATCACGCAAAATCTGCTGGACGGATTTCGATGAAATTTGGTACACGGATAGAAAAATACCGGGAATAATACATAGGGTACTTTTTATCCCTAAATTTCCACGGGAGCGAAGCCACGGGGCGCGGCTAGTTATTAGTATATGCGAAAATTATGTTTGTTTTTTAAAGACCCTTTTAAAGACGTTGAAATCACTTTTAGCAAAGACTAGTTGTGCCCCAGGGCTTCGCTCTCGTGAGAATTTCGGGCTTTTGTGTATCCTATATCCTTTGGCTTGAATGTACTAAAAGATTTTTAATCGGCTCGGTATTTTCTGAGATTAGAGCATTCAAACAAACATACAAACTCTTTAATCTTATTACATTAGAATTAAGACTTTTTATTTCATAATACAATCCTAATCCTATCCTAACTAATATTATAAATGCGAAAGTGAATTTGTTTGTTTGTTTATTTATTTGTTTGTTTGTCACGCTTTATCTACTGAACCATCCTGAAATTTCGCATACACATAGTTTGAAGTACTGAGGACATGGGATACCTTTTATCCGAGGAGAAAGCACCGTGGGAACTTCACGCGGGCGAAGCCGCGGGCAAAAGCTAGTAGCTCATAATTTTAAAAGTAAAAGAAGTATTAAGCAGAACGTAACCACTCAATAAGACTAAGACCAAGTATGAATGACGCCATCCAATTCCGAACAATGCAAGAATCGTCCAAGAAAAAGATTCTTGCACTCCGTTTTAACACTTGCTTTGGATATTCATTTCTTTATTCAACCCACACACTAAAACCAACCTAATTCTATTAAAAATAATGTACAAAATCGTTTAAATGAGACTTTGATGTAAGACTTTCTGTAGCCTGTAAATAGCTGAATCATTTCGCCGAAAGACAAAGAAGGAGCAGCGTCTTGAGCTATTTATAAGAGGGTGAAAGAGACGGATATAGACAAAGGGTTACGTCTAAAAATGTCTGGCTAATGCGGTGCGTCTGGGCTGTGACGAAGATGGATGGACTTTCAGCTTAGGATAGAAGTTGAATGGATGCATCCAAAACGAAAAAAGCTAATTATAATTAGATGTAATTTGGTTGAATTAAAATAGCAACATGTCCAATCGTTCAATCTGATAGTTAGCGTAAATTACTGTACTTAAACTTTAATGTAAATGAGTAAATAACGTTTTGTCAGTAACTACTACTATCTTTAATTTGTGTAACACTAGCGCTCCGCCCCGGCTTCGCTCGGGAGGTACATACATAAATTGTAGCCTATGTCACTCAGGTATAATGTAGCTTCCTATTGGTGAAAGAATTTTTTAAATCGGTTCAGTAGTTCCGAAGATTACCCTACAAACTCTAAACTTAGAAACAGTTCCTCTTTATATATCAGCTTTATATTTTAAATTTATTTGACGACCTTCCTAGCGTAGTCACCACGTCCGTCCGCCACATGGAGCTCTAGGTTCGATTCCCAGAGCGGGCAAATATTTTATACCTGTTTTCACAGATATTTGCCCACGGTTGTGCTATTTTGTCCATCAGACCCACGACACAAGTTTAGTGCTCAATGTGGGCTGTTGAGTGTTGTCACTTGCCTGACTAATCAACGCAGGGACGAAATCGCTCAACGTAGAAACTTTAAATTTAGCAGAGCTTTAGTGAGCACAGAAAAAACTTTGAAATTCGTCCCCTAAGGGCACGAAATGCACGTGGGCGAAGCCGAGGGCAAAATATATTAAACTGGTAAATTAGGTTGAGTGAAAGTTAAATATTGCACAGTGCTACTAAAAAATGTGACTCGTGCGATAAACCTCATAGAACTTGACATTGAAGGTGTGGTGCAAGCGAGAGGATTATTTCCCATCTTGAAAAATCACTACTGGAAGAAAATCAGCCCTGGAGACTCCGGCAGGTGTAAATTAAATTTGAAGAAGGTATTATGGAGAATCTATTGTATATTTTGTATATCTTGTGTTGTTTTTGTAACAAGTTGTTTTTCCATTGAAGCATTGTTAGCCCTTCGCACGACTGGCGGGAGCTGGCGCGGGACCGGAGACGCTGGCGTGCTCTTGTGTTGGGGGCCAAGACTCATTTTGGGTCGCTGAGCCCGGATAGTAAGTAGTAGAAAGTAAGTAAGTATTATGGAGAATGATCAATGAATGCAGTTTTGATCAATATTTTATACTAGCTGTTGCCCGCGGCTTCGCCCGCGTGAGTTTAGCTTAGATGAAAAATCTTTTTGTGTTCCAAACTGTAGTTCAGCAGAAAATACTCATCAGGTTGAACGATTTCACTAAAGCGCTATTTCCATGTATCTTATAGCGTAGCTGAACTCTTGGAGTTCTTCATCAGATGTTTCTGATCTTCGATTTTTATACGTCAACAGAAAATGCTCATCAGATTGATAAACTTTTGCAAAGGTACCATTTCCATATTACTTATAGTTTAGCTGTTCTGTTATGATCCTTCATCAGGTGTTCCAGTTCTTAAAATCAATTATAGCCTATATGTTGCCCAGACTTAATAGCTATACAACAAAAAAAGTTTCATTAAAATCCGTCCAGTAGTTTTTGCGTGAAACGCGTACATACATTCAGACAGACAGACAGACAGACAAGAAATTCCAAAAAAAATTTGTGTCCCTCTAACCATTTCAGTCAAAAATACAAAATGTACAGACAAAATATTTTTACTGTTTTATTATATGTATATAGTCTTTATCGAGACTAATCAAGAACCCAAGGTTTTGCCAGTTTTAGTCAATTTTAACCCCCTTTCAATAGATTCTTCATGACTCTCCTGGGACCTTCTTGGTATTTAATTTTCTCTGAACTCAAAGTAACCCCACCCCAGGAACAGTGCCGGGAGGCACTGTTCCTGTTGTTATTTTGAGTATAGACCACGCACTCGATCATGTAAACCTTGACCCTGAGCGGAGAATTATCGCTACGCTTATAAAATTGGACCCTCACCTCAAAGTCCGAGGGCAAGGAAGCCTCGGGTCTGGGACCGGGCGTCCTTGCAGCGCCCACTTTCCATTTCTACGACCGTGGCGCATGAATAGACACACACTGTCGCCTAGGCTCGAAAAGTACGTGCTTTGGTTATGGGGAAACTTTCCTTGACTTGTTTACTCTATCTTTTTCCTTATTTTTTGTCGCTGTCGGGTAAAAAATTATCTATCCTGTCCTATCTTAACTTCCTAACTAATATTATAAATGCGAAAGTGAGTTTGTTTATTTATTTGTCTGTTTGTTACCTCTTCACGCTTATCTACTGAGCCAATTTTCCTGAAATTTCGTATACACATAGTTAAAAGTACTGAGAAGGACATAGGGTAAGGTAGGCTAGTCAATACATATAATAAAACTGTAACTGGTCTTATGTAAATGCTTATCTATACATATAATAAAACAATAAAAATATTTTGTCTGTACATTTAGTTTTTTTTACTAAAATGGATAGAGGGACACAAGGGCCACCTAAAAAGAACAATAGAAAGCAAAAAAAATTTTTTGGAATTTCTTGTCTGTCTGTCTGTCTGTCTGTCTGTCTGTCTGTCTGTCTGTATGTATGTACGCGTTTCACGCAAAAACTACTGGACGGATTTGAATGAAACTTTTTTTGTTGTATAGCTATTAAGCCTGGGCAACATATAGGCTATAATTCATTTTGAAAACTGGAACACCTGATGAAGAACCATAACAGAACAGCTAAACCAAAAGAAATATGGAAATAGTGCCTTAACAAAAGTCGTTCAACCTGATGAGCATTTTCTGCTGACGTATAAAAATTAAAGATCTGGAACATCTGATGAAGAACTGCAAGAGACCAGCTACACTATAACATTATATGGAAATGGCGCCTTAACAAAAATCGTTCAACCTAATGAGCATTTTCTGCTGACGAATAAAAATTGAAGATCTGGAACATCTGATGAATAACTCCAAGAGAGCTACACTATAACATATATGGAAATGGCGCTTTAGCAAAACTTGATTAATCTGATGAGAATTTTCTGTAGACGTATAAAAATCGAAGATCCGAAACATCTGAAACTGTTTGGAACACAAAAATACTTTTCATCTAAGCGAAACTCACGCGGGCGAAGCCGCGGGCGACAGCTAGTGGCTTATATTATCAGCGTTATCACTTTGTTGTACAGCAACGTATCGCACCGCGCAGCGTTCTGTCGCTCATCTAGGACGGTAAGACGCAGTCGTGCGTTTAAACACTTCACCATTTTGCTTTACTGGTCGTGAAGATTAGGCCTCATGATGTCTGTCTCGTCTGTCTGTCTATCTCAATGGTCTGTTAGCTCAAACTGAGCAACACCTGAGCTGATTGAGCTTTTTGGGGCCGATTCTGACGACGTAATTACCTGTCGCGAATCGCGAAAGAATTGTATAGACATAACAAAATTTATACATGTAATCAACGCGCGGACCGTTTTCACAGTATTGTTAGAATATACCAGCTAGCATAGAATGTGCCAGCTGCTTCTTTTCGCGCGCAGATTGTAAAAGTCAATCGAGGGAAAGGGCTTTAAACTGGGGATTCCTCCACTCATATGCGATGGGCTAGCAACCTGTCACTATATCTCCATTCCATCAGAAAACCCACTATTCAGCTTAGCGTGGCCTTCGAGTCTCACGACTCTTGGCTCAGTCTACCCCGTAAGGGATATAGACGTGATTCTATGTATGTATGTGTGTAGTTCGGCCTGTGGTGTGGCCCTAGAATAGCACCAATCCATCTCTTCCCGTGGGTGTCGTAAGAGGCGACTAAGGGATTTAAAACACCGGAGGATGGGCAGCAGCATCTTTCCGCGTACTATGCCATCACACTGCGATCGCCAACCCGCCTGCCAAGCGTGGCGATTACGGCAAAACCCCCCATTGGGGGAGGCCTTTGTCCAGCAGTGGACGTCTTTCGGCTGAGTGAAGAAGAAGAGAAGATGTGTGTAGTAATGTTGAGGGACTAATTTAAAATCAGCTGTAGTCCATCTTGATATGCCGTTTAGAGATTAACAACAGTATATTAAGCACAAACGAAGTAGCAAGCAAATTACATAAAAAATGTAAAAATCATAAACATGAAATTATTATATTATTTTGTAAAATAATGGAGAAGTGGCGAAGAAGCAAATAGTCGTTTGAGTTGAGTTCAACTGTAGAGGAGTAAAGGGGAAAAAAAGATGGAAAAAATTCATTAGATAAGTCCGCCCACTGGAAAAATATTTTCCTTATTTTTTTTTCCGCAATTTTGCGCAATAAAAATATCACTTTTCTTGTTTTGCTCTACGTTTTTACAAAGTTTTTTGTAAAGGAATGTCCACAATAAGCTTTCTGTACTTAATGTCGCTGTCGCTTCTCGATCGCGTAATGTTTACATACGGCAAGTACGGCAACTATAAGTACACCCGCTAGTAATTCTTATCACTGCGCTCTACATATAATTTGTGCTATTCAAACATTCAAGTATGATAGCAGAAGAGTTTTTTAAATACACAAATGTCTAGAACGCTGTCTGAAAATATCTGTCACTTTGAAGCAATTGAAAATATCTGTCACTTTGAAGAAAATGAAAATTCAAATTCGAACGGAAATTCGATTGGCTGTGTGTTTCATGTAAGGTGGCGACAAAATAACGCAAACGTGACGTCTATTTGACTTATTAAAATTATTTAAAAAATACCAACAACAGAGTTTTTCAAAATTCAAAATTTTTGTTTTTGATTTAACATGAAAAATGATAATGCAATTTTGTTTGGATTCGTTGTAAGCATTACACAAATTTTTATATGTTTTTCACAGTAAGCAGATCAACTAAACTGACGGATAAGTCATCAGATGATAAGATATCAGAGCAAAAAAAAACCGTTTCAGATATAAAAACAGAGCTACCGTAAGTCCAAATAACATTTTTTATTTATTTATTTATTTTCAAACAAAAAACAATTTATTACAATTTATGCAAACCAAAAACCACGAACGTTTGTCCGGATAGTTGTCCGGATCAAGTTTAACCTGCAGGTGTCGCGCTACCGTACTCTCAATCCAGTTACTGACCTCTTTTTTGTCCTCTCACGTGTAATAACGTAGTATTTGTGAGATTAATACACTCGGTCTAATGCATATCATTAGATTGAGTGCTTTTTCTAAGAGTTTCGATACGACTGTTGGTTGATTCTTTGGGCCAGAAATTATGGACCTATAGGAAGTAGTTAAGTAAAGATTCCTCTTGTCTCCCACTCTTTATTTCCCCACATTCTGAACTTCATACATTTTTTCGTTTATTTTATACTAGCTGTTGCCCGCGGCTTCGCCCGCGTGAATTTCCCTCGGGAACAGTGCTTTTTCCCGGGATGAAAGTCCTTCTCCGTACTTCCAGCTATGTATGCGAAATTTTAGGACGATTGGTTCAGTAGATAATGATCGAAGAGGTAACAAACAAACAAACTCACTTTCGCATTTATAATATTAGTTAGTATTAGCATGGGCTCGGAACTTTGTTTCCATGGGAATTTCAGTAAATCCTGTCTTAGTGCTCCCCTACACTCCCTAAGGAACCTACATGCCAAATTTCAGCTTCCTACCAGTAGTTTTGGCTGTGCGTTGTCTGTCAGTCAGTCAGTAACGGAAGAATTTTATATACATATATTGATGATACCAGTTACAGTTTTAGTAAAATTATATGTTAGATAGACGAGTTAGACGAGGCGAAGACACTTTTTCCACTATCTCCCATTGTTTGTCAACACTACTTTTTTCCTGGTGTCCTCAAGTGGGGACAGAGAGCGGGGTACAACGAGAATATACTACTGTCAATATGTTGACCCTTGAAACTAGAAATTATGTAAAGGAAGTAGTTGCTATGAGTTGATTAGTTAATCATTTTTATCGCCATTTTATTAAGCTGAAAATTCGTATTAAGTATAGTGAAGTTCGTTAATCTATTACATTATAATAGTCAAAGTCAAAAATATTTTTATTTAAATAGATGATAATATTATATAGATAAATAGCAGTTGCCGCGGCTTCGCCGGCGTAAGTTTCGGAATATATTAGGTAGTACAGTCGCGGTGTTAAAATAAATCAAAAGTGACATTTAATTCAATAAACGATCTTCATCTGCTCGTTATCTACGATTTCCCGTGTACCGCCACTCCCACCCCGAGTCACTCTTTGTCCTATCCCGTGTCCTGTCTATTTATACGTCAGTAGAAAATGCTCTTCAGGTTGAACGACTTTTGCTAAGGCCCCATTTCCATATATGTAATAGTGTAGCTGGTCTCTTGGAAATTCTTCATCAGATGATCCTGATCTTCGATTTTTATACATCAACAGAAAATGCTCATCAGATTGATAAACTTTTGCAAAGATACGATTTCCATATTTCTTATAGTTTAGCTGTTCTGTTAAAGCTCTTCATCAGGTGTTCCAGTTTTCAAAATAAATTATAGCCTATATGTTGCCCAGGCTTAATAGCTATACAACAAAAAAAGTTTCATTCAAATCCGTCCAGTAGTTTTTGCGTGAAACGCGTACATACATACAGACAGACAGACAGACAGACAGACAGACAGACAGACAGACAGAAAGACAGACAGACAGACAAAAAATTAAAAAAAAAAAAATTCGCTTTCTATTATTCTTTTTAAGTAACTAAATGTACAGACAAAATATTTTTACTGTTTTATTAGGTATATGTATAGATAAAGATTATAAGAGATAATTATCTTTCTTTGGAAGAAAAAGACGAAGGATAGAGATGAATGGAGGGAATTAGGGGAGGCTTTTGCCCAACAGTGGGACACAAATAGCTAGGAAAATAAATGTATCACAAATCAATAAATAATTAAATTGTTGATCAAGCGCGTTGATGTCTTATTTTCTGTAAAAAAGTTAATTAACTTTTTAATTTAATGCAACTCTACCAAATAAAAATCAAGTGTCTTTATTTCTTACGGGGTTAGCAAAGCTTTGGACTGTGTTAGGGGCTCTATATTTTTGTTATGTTTACTATTTACTACTTACGAAAAGCTGAGCCGAAAATAACTTTTATTCGACTTTATTTAATATTGTCATATTTTTATTTCAATGATTATAATAAATAAAGAGACGATGTTATGTTCTATAACTAATGTGTGTTTATTTATTTGTTTGTTTGTTACCTCTTCACACTTTATCTACTGAACCAATCTTATTTTTGGATTTTTGTGTTCCCCAGATGCAGTCAGTACTAAAGTACTCTCGTATATCTCAGTTGGAAAAGCAAGGCCGTATAAAGACCTGCAGGCCTATTATGAACTCTTAATGCGATTCAGTTTAGGAGCTAAATTGAACTGGGGCCCTATTTTTGAAAGCGTGCGTGACATACCAACGAAAACTAATAGACTATAATGTCGCGCATAATATGAGCGGAAGTCGTGTCTCGCATACTTCTAACAAAATTTTTAGACAAGTTATTTCAAAAATATACAGAACAATTGATGTCTAATGAAAAATCATTCGATCAATTATTCAGTATATTTTTGAAATTACTCTCACAATTCTTTTGGAAGTGATAAGAAAATAATGCGAGACACAATTTCCGCTCATATTATGCGCGACACAATAGTCTATTAGTTTTCGTTGGTATGTCACGCTTTCAAAAATAGGGCCCCAGTTCAATTTAGGTCCTAAATTGGATCGCAATAAGAGTTCATGGTAGGCCTGCTGGTCGCGGGTTCAAGTCCTGCTCGCATGGAATTTTTTCACCATATCTAATTTCTATATAACAGTACTTTATTACCAATCTTCCTAAAATTTCGCATACATATAGTTATAAGTACTGAGAAGGACATAGAGTACCTTTCATCCCGGGAAAAACTGTTCCCGTAGGAAATTCACACGGGCGCAGCCGCGGGCACAACTAGTAGTAGTAATTGATAAAGAATATTTTGCTATAATTTAAAAAAAATAATAATTTGTGAGACATGTTATATTTATTTATTTAATTAGCTTTTTCTCTCCGCTCATCTCTATGCTCCGTTCGTGATAATGTATCCCTCTAATGATAATGCATCACTATTAGGGATAAAATGTATCCTATGTCCAATTTACTGCTAACTAACGATTAAAAAGCATAATAACAATTGCAAACTCATGGTTTTGCAAAAAAACTGTAATTTAATTGGTCTGTCTGTACGTAGGAGAGATTTATGAAAAATACATACGGTTACGAAATAATATCTAAAATATACCTGTCTGTTTGTAAGCGCATCACGCAAAAACTACTAAATTAAATTTGATGCGAGTTTTAAACTTGTATCGCTGAAGGTCTAATTTAAAAATTGGTGCCGGTTTCGTCTTAACACGCCGCTAAGAACCTGATATATCAACACTAGTAACTTCCACGCGAACGAATTCACGGACAAAACCTAGTACATATAGCCATAATATTTGTTGGGTTTTAACTTTAAGTACAGAATATTAATAAGTTTTCCGTTTAAACGTATTCTATATGACAATACTCATTAAAAAACCAACATGCATTTTCACAAACGCAAATGGGTTTGAAAAAACGTGGAAAAAATCGAAATCCCGCACAGGATTTTTGTCGTGCAATATGTAGATGCTGCTATCTATCATTCATTAGAACAGCTAGAATCCAATACGACATTTTTTACAATCCCCTGGCACAAAGAACGGGCGTCCACCCCCACACATACAAACAAGTACAACACAGTATAAACAGCATTCACAAGTGTGAGTGGTAAAAACTTGAAAAAAATCACACTGACCTACGCACACTAGTCAAACTCGCTGGAAAAAATCACCGACACAAAGAAAGTCTACCGAAAACTTCTATAACAACTTTTGTGCACACATAAAAGAGGTATGCACACTGATGTAATCCTACAAGGAAGGTTTTTATGTGTGCGTGAGTGCAGCGTGTACGTATACGGGCTAAACTTAGCGGCGAAGTGTGTGCGCTCACAGTTGCAAGAGCCCAAAACTTCTGAAACGCAATACTCATCCTTAAACACTCCTGTAATAACAACTGAAATTGTGACGTATTTTCAGAGATTAAAACCGAAATTGGATTGATTAAATTTTGAGATACGACTTTTTAGTTCGATGCAAACGCTGCGCAGAGCGGGTAGTTTTCGTATGAAACTTGGTGACGCGGGATGCAGCGACGGAGACAGGTACACGCGAGTCTCTTGCTGTCTCTGTCGCACACCACCCGCCGCCCGGGGCGCAGGGGTCGCGGGGGCGGCCAGGGGCGCGGGAGGAGCGTGTCGCGTTGATGAACATTTTTCTCATTTTTTCTTTATTTTAACGCGAATCGTTTTTAAAAGGGTTTCGTCATAATTGCGTCGGCGGCTGATTACGTGAACACCGATAAACCTGACACTCGCATCGCACTTCCGATTCTTATTAATTAGCTTTAAAATAACACTAACCTGTCATAAAGTCGATTAAGATATCGCAAAAGGTGTCGAGATAAGTCTGACATAGTTAAAGAAAAACAAAAGCGTATTTTGTTTGTACACTCGCGTACTAAAGAGGGATTCCCAAAAAAAGCGAGTAAGACTGGCCATAAAATTGAGTAAGATAAAAAGATGAGAAAATAAAGGAGATGCGGCAAAAAGCCGACGTAAACAAACGTCACGGTACGCATGTCTGCAGACGCGGCCGGCGCGCGGGAAAACTTATTTTCCCGCCTTTTCGCGCCCGACGTTTTTGCATTTAATTCGCCAATTCGAATCTAATTAGAATCGCCATTTTGATAACCAGTTTTGGGTTTCGATTGAATTTAATAATAATATATTATTCATGCAAGTTTTTTTGTTGTTTATGTATTTATGTTTAGCAATAAAAATACCTTAATTGCTTTAGGTACAAAGTATATTTTTTGCTACATTACATTTAATGATTGTGCGATTACTGCTTACTTTTAAATAATCCTAATTCGGGATTCATTCATTCCAAGATTTTTTAAATTAACATTTTATCCAAGAATATCAAATAAAGAAATTGTCTCCATGACTTGAAAACTATCAACATGACTTAAAAACTATAAATTCTAAATTAAACACGAAACAGATTTCTTATATAATACTAATTTACACATAAACTAAGATATAACTAAAACGAAGTGCGACAGAACTAATTCAATAAAAGCAAGCGCAAAACAATATCAAAAATGGGATAATCCGCGCTTATTTCGGCCGCATCCACCAGAAGGGGAAAGAAAAAAGGCGACTCGCGGCTCAGTGTAGCCTGAACCGCGGCGCGCGCCGGCCGCATGCAACATTATATTATTTTGTTACGAGTTTCGTTTCGCGTAGGAGCGGTAGTCAGCCGGAATGTGCGCTAAATTGTGACTTTTAGGACTTAAAAAACAATGAAACGTGAAAGGTTTTCGTCTTACAAAAATCAAATTAGTCGGCAAAATTTTTTCGTACACCGCAACAGTTCTAACTAGATTATTTTTTGTCGATTTTTTTATGCAATCAGTTCAGTTGTTCGTTTTTGTTTCCGTTTTGATGAAACTGTAACATAGGGGATCAAACTGACCGACAGACGGACTGAGCATCAAGAAGAGAAGAGAAGAAGAGAATAGAAGATGGCTCTCGCTTCTTCTGTCAGCTTATACTACTCGATTGTGCAACGGGCGGCGAGGCATTATTTAGAAGACTATTGTCACACAGGTATGATTTTTTTTTTTACATTGTATAAATTTGCAATTTAAAAAGAGAACAAAATATTTTTTTTTTTGTTTTTGCGATAGGTATTTTATTTTTCTTGCAGCCTGATTTTCTTTATGCCGAAACAATACATTATTAAATAAAAGGTAAAAATAGATACTTACTGTCTTACTACAAAACGATGTATAAAGTTAAATACTTGCTAAACATTACCCGTTCATAAGAAAAAGATACTGACAACTAGAAAATGTCATTAAAGCACGTGTATTTTAATTGTAAGGGTAATGTGTTTAACAAGTATTTAACTTTAGACATCGTTTTGTAGTAAGACAGTTAATGTTTAAACTTTAGCAAACTTTACCAAGGATGAATCAAATAAACTTTTTTTAATATTTGAACAAAATAGAAAATAAATACCATTTTTTACATATTTATACTAATAATACAGTATGTTAAATTTTTATAACTTAATTAAAGACACTTTAATAAAAAAAAGAAAACTAATGGTTAAGTAAAATCCAAATAAATTAACCTAAATAAGAAATATCTGTATCATATTTACATGAAATTGTAACACTGCAATTAAATGAAATTAGGCAATAATATACTATAAATCAAGATACAATTTCAAGATATGTGGATCTTTTTCTCCGCTTTAAGTCAGCGACGCATGTGCATGTACAAACTTACAGCCAAACCAACTTTTAAAAGTTAATCATACATATCCTAAACCGCCTACCGCGACGGCTTAAACTCAGAGATTGTGATATTTTCACACAATTTTAAAACATGACGATATATAGATTTAAATGGCATTAAATAAAAATCATATACAAATTTCTAACGTTCGCTCAGTAAACTTAATTCACTGGCTAAGTAGTCTCTCAATTGTTTTTAAATAGTAATGGATTTCTCTCTCTCAGCCGAAAGACGTCCACTGCTGGACAAAGGCCTCCCCCAAGGATTTCCATAACGACCGGTCCTGCGCTGCCCGCATCCATGCGCATCCCGCGACCTTCACCAGGTCGTCGGTCCACCGAGTGGGAGGCCTGCCAACACTACGTTTTCCGGTTCGTGGTCGCCACTCGAGAACTTTTCTGCCCCAACGGCTATCTGTTCTACGAGCTATGTGCCCCGCCCACTGCCACTTAAGTTTCGCGATTCTGCGGCTTTTTTAATAATTATTAGGTAACAATGCACTACTATTGAAAAACCATTGGGACGCGATTATGATTTAATGTTAGCAGAATCCTAGTCAGATGTGCCAAACGCTTTAAAACTTTCTTCGGAAATCGTACAAGTCAATCATGGAACATCAATCCCGCAACAAGCTAGTTGCGTTGCGGTGCGGCGTCCGGCCATTTAAAGCTCTGTCTATCCCGTAAAAAATAAAGACGCAATACATAATAAATAGTCAGAACAACAGTTCGTTTCTTCTTCTTCCTATTTAATAGCTATGCTCTTGTTTGTGACATTACGTGGAATGTAACACACGCATCTACCTTCTTTGAGTGGTTTTGCTATTTCCCTTCTCCAAAGCCAAAGTCAAAGTCAATTATTTTTATTTATATAGGCTTAAAAATAGCACTTATAAATCGTCACATTCTTGTTTTTAGTTAGTTGACGTCATAAAATTACTTAAAGCTAAGTTTACCACCGCCTCCAAAGCGCAAGTGGAGAAGAGGCGGCGCAACAAACTCCACTGCTGCATTTTCTCCAAAGACGTCACTTTACAACATATGTCTTACAATCCATTTCACACACTAGTTGATATTTAACTAGAGGTTCTCTCACGTTGTTTTCCTTCGCCAGAAGCGAGCGATGGTCTTCGAAAAGTATCATTTATGGATATAATGTTTATACCTGGCATTATAAAAGTAACCCCGTTATTTGCTTTTCCATGGGAAATATGCCATATCATCTAGGATAAAAAGTATGTTTTGTCCTGTACACGTATTATAGATTATAGACATTTCCCACGGGAACAGTGCTTTTTCCCAAGATGAAAGGTACCCTATATCCTTCTCCGTACTTCCAGCTATGTGTATGCGAAATTTCAGGAAGATTGGTTCAGTAGATAAAGCGTGAAGAGGTAACAAACAAACAAACTCACTTTCGCATTTATAATATTAGTTAGGATATATAATTATATAATTCTTCCGTTACTGACTAGTGACTTGAGTGACTGACAGATAACGCACAGATTAAACTACTGGGGCGAGGGCAGCTGAAATTTGACATGTAGGACAGCACTTAGAGAGAAATTCCTGAAATTCCCACGTAAACAAAGTCCCGTATCCATGCTAATCTTCTATATATACTTATGTACAAAGATTCAGTTAATCTTCATATTTTAAGCATGAAAATGTAAACTCACGCATTTAAAATGTTAGAATCAAAATACCAATAAATCAGAACTTTTTCGCGATAGAAATTGTTAAAAGGATTTCTTTCATAAAAGTACATAAAATTAAAGCTTATTATTTTTCTTAATTACCAACAACGGAAACAAGCAATTGGAACTTTTCAATAAAAGTTAAAAGTTTGATTGAGCTTTTTGCGTGGAACGCTTCAGTGTTTTAATTTTCCACTTTATTACTTTTTTGTTGATTAGAAGATAATTAAATAACAATAAGTCTATTCATTTTACCTGTACAGGTTCCTATAGGAACCTATTTCAGGAGTCTCCAATCAAGGGTGAACAAGTCTTTATCAAATCAATGTAAACCTACTTTAAAATCCTATTTATAAAACTTACCTTTGTAAACTACATTTATTCTTACCAGTCCTATCATGTAAACAATCTTACCATGTCTTTTTATGATTTTACAACAATATAAATTAAAATAGCCTTTTTAGGAAATTACTTTCGTGATTAATAAATGTTTTACTTTAGAATGTTTAGGTTTGAACTAATATTTGATTTATTTTCAACAAAATTCAACAAAAAATACTGTGAAGATTGTTTACATGATAGGACTGGTAAGAATAAATGGATTTTATGTCAGTAACTCTTTATTGCACCATGAATATAAACAGGAATACAATGTGTCTTAAAGGCTAATTTACAATGGCGGCCTTATCGCTACAGCAATTTTTAAAATAAATTAGCTAATTGTCATTTTTCTAAAAATATAATATTTGTATTTTTATTCTCAAAATAAGTTTATTTTTTACTGCCGATTAAAGCCCTTGAATATGAGCATAAAACTATTATTATTTTCTTCTATTAGTACTTAAATGGTCATCAAAAAAGTTTAAGTTGTCAAAGCTGTAAAAACCATCTAACTCAATATATAATAAGTCTATGATCTAACCTGCCGCGCGCAGAAGTCCGTGTTGCTCGAAGTACCTGCCAGACTAAGAAAAAATTTCTTTGTATATTTAAGTATTTATTATCACATTTATGAGAAAGGTATCCACAATCCCTAAATTCTTACGGAAGCGAAGCCTCGGGCCATTTTGTAAAAAGAGTACCAGAATATAAATGTACCCATTTGAAAAAACTAAACTTTTTTTTTATACATAATCCAAATAGGAATATATATATATATATATATATTCATTGTACCTACAAATCATTTAAGTATTTATTCTAGCGAGAATTTTATTTCACCACAGATTTATTAATGAAATAATCTTTGTTGAAATAAAAAGCTCTCTAAAATACGTGAAGACGCCCACATAAAAATGCATGTATGGTCCAACAAACACTCCAATACATCGCTTCGATATTTATATGGCCGTTCAGGATCTTATTCGCCATAACCGCCCTTCGCAGACGTACACTCGCGTACACAATTGTTATATCTTTATTTTTTTCTGGTAGTTTTAATGCTTTATTAATAAACTATATATTTTAGATCGATTTATAATTTTTTATTGCATAATTTACATAAAAAAACTTACATTGTAACAAAAGAAAAACAAAAGCGGGCTCATCACAAATGTAATTTTTTTTTAATATAAGTCTGATTAAAAAATTGATTTCAAATCCATGGATTTGAAATCAATTTTTTAATCAGAGCCTTGGAGGCAAATACTAAGTTTAAAACTTATGAAAACAGCTTTTAAATGCAAAAAAAAATCTATTAAAAACTTATATTTCATTTCTTTGCTACAAAAAAATGCCAAAGTTTTTACTTTTCTATAAATAAAAAAAACAAGAGATTTTTATCATAGAGACATATTTAAAAAAATAGAAGCTTTTGTTACATATTTAATAGCAACTAAAAGAAAGATCAAAAATAACAACTAACAACTTATTTTATTTCTACTCGCAAATTCATGACAACACTTTTTTTTTATCTTTTAAATTTTACATAAAAAATACACATATTATGCACTAGCTGTTGCCCGCGGCTTCGCCCGCGTGAGTTTCGCTTCGTAGTAACCTTAACTCCAGTACTCGAAATTTCAGCCGTTATCCCGTGTCCCGCGGGAATATATTATTATGTTGATGAACGGGAACAGATGTTCCAGATCTTCAATATTTATACGTCAGTAGAAAATGCTCATTAGGTTGAACAACTTTTGCTAAGGCGCCATTTCCATATATGTAATAGTGTAGCTGGTCTCTTGGAGTTCTTTATCAGATGATCCTGATCTTCGATTTTTATACGTCAACAGAAAATGCTCGTCAGATTGATAAACTTTTGCTAAGGTCACAGGGCGGGCGCTTCATAGAAACGGCGCGTCAAATATGCCTACTACTACTACAAATGAAACTGTATATCCGTGAACACGTCAGTAACACGTCAATGTGTGCGTTTTCATAGTCGAACGTCCCACAGTTACACAAGAACGGGGGAGAAGTGCGGAAGGAGCGGGGGGGTGCCATATTGCGGGAGGGGCAGGGAGTTTCCGTTCTGTACGTAGTACTAATATTAATTCTGTGCTAAGGTATCATTTCCATATCTCTTATAGTTTAGCTGTTCTGTTATGGTTCTTCATCAGGTGTTTCAGTTTTCAAAATAAATTATAGCCTATATGTTGCCCAGGCTTAATAGCTATACAACAATAAAAGTTTTATTCAAATCCGTCCAGTAGTTTTTGCGTGAAACGCGTACATACATACAGACAGACAGACAGACAGACAGACAAGAAATTCCAAAAAAATATTTTTGCTTTCTATTATTCTTTTTAGGTGTCCCTCTATCCAATACAGTCAAAAATACTAAATGTACAGACAAAATATTTTTACTGTTTTATTATATGTATAGATTACACTAAAACCACGGAGGTTTGTTATTGCTAATGCAACCTTCTACTTCTAAGGTCTTAAGTTTAAATTATAATAGTTACAATATTAAAGTTTATCTAGATGGATACAATACTGACTGAGGCTCTTAATGGAATAAACACGTTCTACATACATTTTGATTAGCTCCCATTAAAAAAATACCATAATTAACACGGCATATTTGATATAAAAAGGTTTAACACACTTTTCAACCTGAATGTACTAAACCAGTCGAGTCCGTCCAAGACTAAAACCAGTTTACGATAATCGGCATCGTCGAGAGTGCGTTTATATGCAAATATGGTGCATCGCGCAAATGTCAAGGTCGTGTCGTGGCGACTAGTCGTGCGACAAGTCGCGACACAAGTCGCTAATCGCTGTGCGCGACTGTACAGTAATTGGCTACATTGTTAAGTCAATGTCTTTGAACTCGGGTTATTGTTTTGTTAGTTTGCAAGTAATTGTGCGTTGAAATAAACATTTTTTTTGTAATTACATAGGCATTCCAAGAAATAATATATATATTAAAATTGATTTATTGATGGAAAAGAAAAGTTTGCCCGTGTATCGTGAAGTCTTCAATTTTAACATGCTTGGGCTCTACGGATCTTTCTACTTTTTTTCTAGACAGACTAGAAGATAAATTCTGTAAATTAAGGATAATTATTTTTAAAAATATATAAATTTAACAATATTCAGTCCAAATTTGATACTGTAAATAACAATCGATAAAATAAAGCTTTTTAAGATCTAAAATATTTCTCAAAATTGTGTTGGTAGTTTTCTGAAAGTGGTATTTCTCAGATAGAGGTCACTAACCTAAGTATATTTATTTAAGTAAGTACATACATTTCCGAGAACGTTTAGGAATTTGTAACGTCACAAAAACTGTATCTTTTTGTCATTTCACAAGTTTATTTTCAATTTTCCTTATTCGTGGCAAAAAGGTTTCCGTTCATCTTGTGGTTAAAAAACAAGAAGCTTATAAAGTAAATATTGTAACACGCAAGAATAATATTTGATACGTAGTATCTTTTTCGCTGTTTTAAGAAACGCAGAAAGGAACTCATTAAAATAATGTTTTGATCTCATCTTATCTTATATTTTATTTTTCAAAAAAATACATTTTCAAATGATTAATAAAAATATGTCATTATTATGATTTAATAAATATCTACTTAGTAAAATTACAAGACCAAATACCAACGGTTGTTTTTCAGTTATTGAGTTATTATCCTATGGTTGTAGTACTCACCTCAACTTTTGGTTTAATCGAAAAATCTTACACCTTGAAGACCTAACTATGTATTATGACGCAACGACCCAAAATTAGTCTAGGCCTCCGATAAAAAAGGATCTCTTTGGGTCTGTCCTGCAATTTAAAAACGCAGTCTTAAAGCGTAAGGAGAGCCATCTCCTTACGCTTTAAGACTGCGTTTTTAAATTTAAATAGATAATAATTTCATAGCAATGAAATGAAAATGGAGAGTTACTAGACAATCTAGACATATCAAATATATAGACATATCAATTTTATTTTTTTATTTTTTTTCTTATATTTTTTTTTTTGACTGTACATAATCTAGTGTATGTATAAAGTTAATGAATAGCCCCTCTGGCATGCTAGGCGACCAAGACTGTTTTATGAGTTTCTTTCGGCATTTCTTCTCAGCAGTGGTCGTTCCGAAATGCTAGTAGTTTGTAGCTTTGAGACATAATATATTATGATTAAATAATTAGTTATCGACGTGAAAAAGAGCCTTCTTTGAAGGCCAAGTTTCAATAAAAAAATTTGACTTTGACTCTAACTTGGTTCTAAGATTCTTGGTAGTCGAAAAAAAACGCATCGTCATCGCGGACACCCATCCGTATTGCTCTGATTCATATAGTCTTTGGAGGCAATTATTGTAACCGTCTAAAAGCTAAATAATGGTTGTTTAGACCCCATCTTCTTTTGTCTTGGCACTACGTATTGTATGAAACCATGTCGAAGTCGCGCTTTGTTAAATTAATAGGTAATAGAAAGAAAATCAACATCTAAATTTTCCATTGTGTAGCGACAGTTAGAGCACGAGATTTGAAGACGTCTTCGACTGTACTTCGACCCTTTTCCGAAAAGTATTCCAAGTTTTGAATGAATGATAACTTATTTGCAGTTAAAGTTTATTCTGCCCGTGTGCGAAATTTCAACGAAATCCCTAAAGTACATTTTGCGTGATTGAGTAACAAACATCCATGCACACATCCAAACTCTCGCATTTGAAATAATCAATATCAAAATATATTCAGATTTACTGCTTGGCAAAAGTCTGATGATGGAGATTAAATAAAAAAAAAAGTAAGACGTAAGTTAAGCTGTTTGCCACAAAATTAGACTTCTTATTCTTTCGATTTATTTTAATAAGATTTAGTTATAATAATCTACTACATAGTCCTTTAAATATGTATTTTTAATTCGAACCACCTGATCGGCCAGTGATTGTCGAGATTGAATTCCTCGAGCACAAAAACCGGCGCGGGCGTCGATTCACCTGCACTGGATCACGTCATCTGGACCGGTTTGGTTTAGGGTGATTCGACTTGCAGCCGATGTGATGAATGTGAATATTATGTGACCAAAGACGGGTTTAAGCCCGGGAAGAAAAGGTTTTTTCCCGAAGTAAACCCATCTAGTGATGGGCTGGGAATAAACGTAAACCAATTTCTGTATGTGACTTAATTATGTTCTTCTTTCGTATCATAAAATAATTTTTATTTCAAGACTTACAGTGGGCCTCGTAGAAAAGTATACCACCTGAAATACGATCCACAATAAAAAGTGGTATACTTTCCCAGGCCTACTGTACATATTTACATGCCAATTTAAGAGATTTTGTCGTTGGTATCGTGACTGTGAATATCCTTATTGCGCATCGGGTTTTTTTTAAAGCATCCATAGTGCTATTCCCGGTATTTTTCTACCCGTATAAAATTCGTTCATCAAAATCCGTCCGGTTTTGCTAAAACTCACATCCAAACTTTCGCATTTATAATATTAGTAGGAAGTAGGATTAAATACTTACATATTAAGGTACAAATTACCTAAAATAATAGAAGACAAAATTAGATAAAATAGGTACAAAAGATCTCTATCCATAGAAGACTGTTACATCCATAGTGGCCATTTAAGAACAATCTTCAAACGGTTTCGCGCACAATACGGTACATATAAGATTTATAATGATGATGGCATAAAATTCGCGACAAGTGTTACACTTTCGATAAAAACATCAAACCATTGTGGAATTAGATTTTATTGGAGTACAAATGGCTTCAAATTGCTTATAAATTTGAGTAAAAAAAGACAATTAGGTGTCCATGGCTCCGTTATTTCATGGTTGGTCGCCTCTGTACGTGGATGGTCAATGCTTGCCTCGTCTTCGCGAATTTGCAATTTTTATCAAGCAAGGCAGACATAATCTCAGGTGGTTTGAAGTAAGTAGATAGAAAAAGCAGCAACAAGTCAGATAATCGTACAATTTTCAACTCGTTTTTCATTATACTGTACGAAAAGAAACGAAAAAAAAAGTAAAGTACGAAACTCGTGTTTTTTTTCTAATTAGAAAAACGACTAGAAGGTATTTAGTTTTAACAAAAATGTTTTTATTGATCCCGCTCTGTGACTACCGTGAAATTTGAAAAATTCTTACTATGTATGATAGCTAATATTCATGAGAGAGGCTATCTTGAATCCCGAAAAGGAGCGAAGTCACGGGGCAAAGCTGTACCAGCTAATACATTGGAAGTAAAATCAAGCCATACTCAAAGTAAAAACTGTATTAAGAATATAGTAATGGGTCTGATAAGTTCTATTACAATACCGCCCTAAGTAAGGCGCTAGCCTCACGTGTCAGCACGTGTTAAGTCACGCATGAATTCATTGCTGTTCAGAAATTTTAATTACAACATTGTTACAATTTTATAATGAGGCTGAATGACAGTATTACAGCTAGATTTGCGTGGATTTCGTATTTCACACTACAATGAAAATAAAAAAAATAATCTAGCACTAACGTAAAAAAAAAAATACGAGAGCGTTGCTAAGAGTGTTTTGTTTTACATTTTTACTTTACTATACATAATAAATAAAAAATTGTATAGGTATTACAATTATCACGAATTCCTCCCAAGAGTATAAAACAAAAAAAAAAAAAATCACGTGTTCTTTAGATAAATAATAAACTTTAAAATTACGACCCGCATTGAGATTTCCGCTAATCGTCTCACGTGCGTATTCACGCCAAAAAAGTTTACAAATATCCACACACGACTGCCCTCAAATCCTCTAATAACACGGAGGCTTTATGACGCCGTCAATAAGGCCTCAGCTTTACACTCACGTGCTAGTTGACGCTATACGAGTTTACAAATATCCACATACAAGTTGCCCACAAATCCGCTGATAAGACCGTGGCTTTATGACCCGTTGACCGCCGTCAACAAGGCCTCAGCTTAACTTTCACGTGCTAGTTCACGCTATAGGAGTTTACAAACATACACACGTCCGGCTCCGCGATACTTTGATAACGTTTAGGCTTTATGGCCCTTATCTTTGTGTTTGGGCGTTTAAACTGGTTAATACAGTTTTCTTTGATACCTATGTAATGAATGAAAAGTATGTAACAAGGTAATAAAATAATTAATAATAATTTATTAAGTTACTTTTTATTTATACTTTTTAATGAGTTCAAGTATTACTTTAAAGACACATTGACATTCACACGACATTAAACTTATTTAAAATTAGCCTTTGCTAACATAAATAATCTATGAGGTGATTATGATACCTATTTTTTTTATAAAACATAGGTTATAAAAAGAAAAATTACAATTTTTAAATTGTTCTTCCTTAAAAAGTTAAATTTTTTTTATTTTTTTCTCAAAAAGGATTTGCATTCAAAATTTATGATCTGGCGAAAAAATAGATCAATATTATTTATGATTTGATTTAATATTAGTAAGGATTGACAAAAAAAAACAGAAACTCTACTCCAATAAAAACAATCAAAAAACAAACAACATGTAACAGATCGCCCTATTGTCTCTCTAAATAAATTATTAAAGCCTTAATGGCCGGAACAGTGTGCGTTACTTACAAAAAAGAAAGTAAAGCTGCGTGGGGGTCGCTACCCCTGTCCTTGAACTTGGCACTGACCTTGGGGTCAATCGCGTTACGTGTGTGCACGCCCCTTATGAGCTAACAAGATTATTCTGCTGCTGATATTTTCGTCTCCACAACTTTTACTCTGAGATCCTTTTTTCTTGCGGGTTTTTTGCGGTGTTAGACACTTTTTTTTTGTTTTTTCTTTTAAATTAGAGTGGTTTTTTGCGGTGTTAGATTTCTATTTAATATTTTTAACTAGCTTTCGCCCGCGGCTTCGCCCGCGTGAATTTCCCACGGGAACAGTGCTTTTTCCCGGGATGAAAGGTACCCTATGTCGTTCTCCGTACTTCCAGCTATGTGTATGCGAAATTTCAGGATGATTTGTTCAGTAGATAAAGCGTGAAGAGGTAGGTAACAAACAAACAAACACTTCGCATTTATAATATTTGTTAGGATTAGTATTCTGTATTTAACAATCACCTTTTAACTTGTCTATTTATCTATTCGTGGATTTATACACTTGATATTAAATTATGTAATTTTTCTTCCACGTCTCTGGTTGTTTCGCAAGTTCCAATAAGTTTTACTCTAAGTATTTTTTTCTCATGAGTTTTTTTAGTTTTTAGACTAATTTTCGCGCGATCATCATTCATACACGTCGTCATAAAGTGTTAGGTTTTAAATAAATGGTTAAATAAAAAATATATCTCAATCAATCAATCAATTTAAGAACTTCGTTCTTGTCGGTGGAGTAATTTCCATGTATTCCTGTCTTCTGCCATCGATTTGACCTCTCTATACGACACGACCTCTACCTTCTCTTTAATTTCGTCTATAATTGCCCAAATAATGCATGTCTTTCGTTTATAACGAGGAGGTACTGGATATGATTAATTAGAAAAGAACTTTAATCAGAGCAATAGAGACCAGAGGAAAGATGTTTGGCCACCTTATACGACACGACAACTTTATGAAATACTTGATTGAAGGAAAAGTTTAAGCGAGGAGAGGTAAAGGAAAGCCAAGAAAAAATATATCTATTATCAATGTATTATTTTGTGGAGATTCAAAGTTAGAAACTTTTAGAAATAGATCTTTAATTACAATTAATTTAATTTAATCAGGGGTAGAGAGAAGGACATATATCAGGCTATCATTTATCCCGGAAAAAGTACTGTTCCCGAGGGATCAACATAAGCGCGGGCGGAGCCGCGAGCGAAAGCTAGTAATACAATAAAGCTGAAGAGTTTATTTGTTTCAACGCTTTTTGAAAAATTCTTATTCGTAAATGTTTGGCAAAGATATTATGACATTTTCCTCAGTCGGTTTGTTTGTGGTCTTGTGAGTGTGCGTTGAACTCGAGTCGAACTCAGTCGAACTCGAGTGGCAATGAGTTGCGCAACCCTCGGCCAATGACGGCGTGCACTCGGAGCACTGGACTTGCGAATTGATTGTACTACTTGTTTCAACAAAAGAAACACATTATTTTGCCCTTTTCCCGTAGGGGTAGAGAGAGACTAGCGATTTCCACTTGCTACGATCCTTACAGATCTCTCTCGCTTCCTCTACACTCATCACTCTCTTCCTACATGCTCGCCAGCTCCTAATATCTCCCTTTTTAAGAAGGTCCGCAATCTGGTCGTAGATTTTGTACAATTTTCCAAAAAGTCTTTTAGTCGGCAATGTTAAGTCTATCTCTTTGAAACTGTAAAATTAAAATATATTGATACCTATGTTTACCTATAACAACTTGTGGAAAAATAAATTAAAAAAACAGAATGAAAAGATTTATTCAGGGTCACACCCAGGTGTTGCAGCCGTCCCGTAGGTTACGGTAATCGTTCACCATAAGGTAGACCACATAACTGTTGGCCTACTTAGTAGTATAAAAAATGTATGGTAAAAACATTGTCCCACGAGAAAGCAATTTCATGCACCATAAGACCATGAAGATGAGATTATATTATAACTATCAATTTAACTTGGTAGTAGGTAGGTACCGATTTTCAAACAGCTCTGGATAAAATTAGATAGAGTTTGCATAGTGGTACTGTTGAAAGTCTGACTTAAAATCTGGGTTTTATCTCAATACGCCGCTTAGAACCTGAGATATTAATAACAGTAAATTTCACGCGGATGAAGTCGAGGGCAAGCTTAATTCAAAAATTCAAAATACTTTTTAGAAACTTAACCTTCACAGGCACTTTTTATGTTAAATTATAAATTTTAAAGCTACAAACTACTAGCATTTCGGAGCTTTCGCCAGTTAAACCATAAAACATCCTTGAAACCCCCATTTTTCTAACGCGGTAAATCAGAATCACGTGATTCAGTTGTAAATAGCTGAACTACCCGCGAACTAAA
The DNA here is from genome assembly GCA_018467065.1 of Ephestia elutella. Classification (NCBI taxonomy): domain Eukaryota; kingdom Metazoa; phylum Arthropoda; class Insecta; order Lepidoptera; family Pyralidae; genus Ephestia; species Ephestia elutella. Next base: position 2,214,082 of record CM031592.1, on the reverse strand, counting down.
GTTTGTTAGTCTTGTGTGTAGGGCTAGAGTTGTACTGCGGGCGGCTACGGCGCTACGAGGTGCTACGGCGTAGCAAGTCGTAGCCAGTCGTAGACCTTTGCACGCGGTGTGATAACAATGGTGTTACGCCTTTGTTATTTGGAAATAAAATGTCGATTAATCGCTCTATAACCGAAAATGTTGTAAGGAAATATTTTATTATAAACTGTTCGTACACTTGTCATAAGGAAAAAATATTTCAACCCACTCAATATAAATACAACTATTCAAAAAAAATAATAATTAAAGTTACAAATAATTACAGTTCTATTTCGTTTTTTTTTTTGAGTTTTTAGTTAGTATCAATTGATTTTAACCCGAAAATTTTGATTGATACCTGTTAATTCCTTAATTGTGCCGTTTAAGATAACAAAAGTTGTTCAATAGGCGCACTACCGGATTTGATTGAATTCTAACGTTAAAGGAATAAATACTTAGTATTGTTTCAAATTTCGCTCATCGCATCGCGCGCCATCAACAAGGCGTCAGCCTTCCTAGACAAGCGTGTTGCGGTTTCACGCGACATCACGTGCGAACAAGCACAGTCGGGAACCTAAACTTGTATGCTTAACTTTTCTTATCGGCTGAATCTATGACTCACTTGATAGAGTCATTGACATAGACTTGTTATTTTAAATAATAAAATATAATACGTTATTTGAATTACCACAGATGCTAAAACATTATTCTACTCAGGCACTCAATTTTATCGAAATCTGTTTAGTAGTTTCTGTGTAAAGGGGCAAATGGCAAGTAACAGACAGTATTCGTCCATATATATAGTCATTTAATTGTAAGACATATGTTGTAAAGTGACGTTTTTGGAGAAAATGCAGCAGTGGAGTTTGTTGCGCCGCCTTTTCTCCACTTGCGCTTTGGAGGCGGTAGTAACCTTAGCTTTAAGTAATTTTATGACGTCACCTAACTAAAAAACAAGAATATGTCTATTTAAAAGTGCTATTTTTAAGCCTATTTAAATAAAAACTTTGACTTTGACAGAACTTAAAAAATTCCAAATTGTGAAAAACTAATAAAACTACATTGTCTCAAGTAAATTAACGTAAGGATTGTAACTATATCTGACGCATCTTTAGGAGTTTTGATTGAATAAATGAACAAACATTTATTTATTTAAACTTTATTACACTAATTAAAACAATGAACTGAGGATAGGATAGATTCATAGGAGCAAGAAACCAATATTAACATCTCTCTCTCTCTCTCTCTCTCAGCCTAATGACGTCCACTGCTGGACAAAGGCCTCCCCCAAGGATTTTATCCATGGGGGGTTTTGCCGTAATCGCCACGCTTGGCAGGCGGGTTGGCGATCGCAGTGTGATGGCATAGTACGCGGAAGGATGCTGCTGCCCATCCTCCGGTGTTTTAAATCCCTTAGTCGCCTCTTACGACACCCACGGGAAGAAATGGGTTGGTGCTATTCTAGGGCCACACCATATAACATATATATATATATATATATATTAACATCTACTTTTTAAAATTTAAAATGAAAAAAAATACTGTATTAAAATTACTCTATTTATTTATGACTATCTGACATTTTGAACCGATTAACTCACTAAACTATTTAACAATTAAGGAGTGACCACACCCATTGTATCCAATATTACCCCTTATTAGTCACAGACACAGATACCGAGGGTGGCTATTTTTGGTTCTATGAATTGTCTATTCAGAACTAGTGACATCCCCTTTGCATTAATACGTTTTCAAAATCATTGGCACTATTTCTGCTGGTGAATGTACTTATTAATGTTTTTTTTTGGAAGGGACCAACTCTGATATCCCAAAATAAAAATACCTACTCGCCCAAAATGTATGGAATAGCAAATTTTTTTATTACCTGTAATTAAACATGTGAATTACACAATGAGTATAACAAGATACAACAGAAGTTAATTGTTACGTCTGGGCATTGAGAGTCTAATAGAAAGTGAGTTTGTTATATGTTTGTTTGTTTATTTGTTTGTTACCTTTTCACGCTTTATCTACTGAACCAATTGTCCTGAAATTTCGCATACACATAGTTAGAAGTACTGAGAAGGATATAGGGTTACTTTCATCCCAGAAAAAAAAAACACAGTTCCCACGGGAAATTCGCGCGGGCGAAGCCGCGGGCAAAAGTTAGGATTTTTTCCCACTGCTGGGCAAAAGCCTCCCTTAATTCTGTCCACTCATCTCTGTCCTTCGTCTTTTCCTTCCAGTTCTTATTGAAAAAAAGCGTATTATAAGAATTTAAATCAAACCCGTATTTTTCAAATCAAAATATTTCAGAAGCCTCAAAACATGAGTAATATTTTTTTATCTGCCCAGTTCAATTAGCTACATCAGCAAATAGGGCCACGAGCATATTGTAACTGTGCAAACAGAGGGTGTATCTATGAGGGCCTATGCGGGGAATCGAACCCTGGTCACTGGCATATGCCCGGTGGCCGGCGATTTGGGACGGTGTGGTGAACAAGTAATTGGGTGATCTATTTATTGTCTTGCTAACGGGGTAACACTGTTGTCAATTCAGGTCGCCTAATTTTGCCTATGTACAAAATTTTACGACATTCTGTTAAAGAACTAAGTCGTGATAGTGTTACAAAAAGCCTATTTGGAGTAATTTGGACTCTAGATATCAAAGTGCACGTAAACTATTTCTCGTGTAATGAAATCAATTGAAAATATTTTAATTTTTCTCAAAGCGCATTTTCGCTGATTTTTCCTTCGAAGAATACCTCAGTAATATTTTATTGGATGATTGCTTTGTTATACCATTCATTCAGCGTCCAATTAATATGTATAAAATTCTTCCGTTACTGACTGACTGGGTGACTGACAGACAACGCACAGCCAAAACTACTGTGTAAGGGAGCTGAAATTTGGCATGTAGTTGTATATTCCTTAAAGAGTGTAGATGATCACTAAGAGAGGATTTACCTAAGTTCCCACGGGTACAAAGTCCAGGCCCACGCTAGTAGTATATACAGATTTAGTTTTGTTACTAATAATATCCCGAAGTTAACCTACGAACCTTGGTTTGTAGTTCTTAGAAACCACTGCACAATGCTGCATCGATTTAACGCCGATCGCGTGTCTACACAGCCACTTGCTAGCTCTTGTGTTTTTATTACAAGCTTCTAACTCGGTGTGTGTCTGTCTGTGAAATATTGCTAGTCAAGTTTTGACGCTATTTTTAGTTGACGAGAAACTATAAATAATGAAGAGGTCCTAAGAAGTTCCTAAGAAAAGGAGAAAAAAGAAGCATTCTGAAAAGTATTGAAGTTAGAAGAGGGAAAATGATAGGACACTTATACGACATGATGTTTTTTTTTAAACATCATAGAAGGAAAGGTAAAAGGCAGAAGGGGTCCAGGAAGACCAAGACAAGTTATATGAAGCAAATAAAGGAGAAAGTTAGCGTCGTGTCGTATAGGGAAGTGAAAGAGAAAGATGTGATGATGATGAGATGAGAGTTTTTTAAGAGTTAGCAATAGAAAGAGATCCATCCATCTTGGAAGGTACTCCACCGACAAGAGCTTCGCTCTTAAATTATATGCTGATGATGGGAAACTTTTGTTAGAGACCAGGGTATCGATTCTACTAATGTTAATCGTGTCTCAATGCTGTTTCAATGATTCCAAGGCTTTCTTGTAAGAATTGAATACAGACGGACGACGGTCTTCTTCTTAGCGTAACGACTCGGCGGGTCAAATTTGTGATGACCAATATGGTCTTTTTGCGTGCAGGTTTGCGGGCACGCTGGGCAAGACAATAAATGTGCCATAGCTTGGTTTGGGGAGAGACACCACACAAACAGGCGGTTTCCGAGCTACGGACGACGTTGTAACTAAAGAATAATATTTTTTTCAATTTTTCTTTTAATATTATAAATGCGAAAGTTTGGATGTTTGTGGGTTTTAGTTACGTGATTAATTAGGCATAATATACTGTACGGTTTTCGATAAAATTTGGTACGCGGATATAAAAGGGAGTAGTACATAGGGTACTTTTATCCCAAAATTTCCACGGGAGCGAAGCCCCGGGTCGCGTCTAGTTTTATATAAGATGTCAAGTGCAGCATAAGTGCGCTTACACACGCGTTGTGCAGCCGATTAGTTGAGGATATCCCGTGGCGCAGACGGCCACAATTAGCGAGCGGAAGTGACGTCACGTCCCGACGACAATTGAACCACTTGCGGAGGTCAGGGTTCCCAGACCAACAGACAGTTTGTTACTCAGTACGAGATAGGAGTGTTGGTGATTTCAGAAAGATCAATCTATCTATATCCTCTAAGCTGTTAGTCCAATGACGACGAACGAATATATTGTAGTTAACTATACTTTTTAAAAGTATATAAAAATTGATATTTAAAATGTTGCCAGTATTCTGGGCATTTTTTATTTATAAGATTTTTTTATTATTATATTTTCTTTTTATTATTGTTACCTATATTGATTGTAATGTTTTCGATGAAATAAAGATATACTTATTCTGTTTAAAATTTAAATAAGAATTAAGTCGGTGAATTGCTTATTGTGGCTATTTTAGTAAAAATATGATTTAAAAAAATTGGCATATGCCAAATTCTGCACCAGTGCAACCTCACCTTAACACTTAGTTAACAAGCTTACGTTAGTGACGAACACATGAATTTTCCACCAACAAAAACTACCAACAGCGTCGTGAAACTCAACTAAAGGGCCTCTCAAACCCAAAAACTTCGTCCAAACGTCGCCTGGCAACACTGAAAAATGCATTCGCAAGACAAAAGCAGCCTATTACGTTCCTGGATTAGCCCTATTGACACTACGTTACCAATTAAAAAGGGAGGGGTGCTTTTTCGTCTCGGGTTTTTTCAGCGACGGGTTTCAGGCCGCGGGTGGGGGTGGCAACCCCCCAGCTGTACAGAAAAATCAATAACGCAGCACTTTTTTCCCGGCGTAAAGCATGCACCGACACGGTCCCTGTGTGTAACACGCACACATAGACCGAGGGTTGCCAGTTTTTTCCGCATTAAAATATTTCTACGGGTTTTGATTAGTGGCACCTGAAGGTTTACGCTGCCGTATTCAATATTCTTCATCAATAACTAGATCTTTTAAAGATCTGTTTAAATATTTTAAAATATTTCGTGGAAACAAACGACGATTTTAAAATATTTATTCTCAGCTAGCAACAGCTATAAATCAAATTCTAATAGGACTGCGGCATAATAAAAAGGAAATTCTTAGAACTACCAGGCATCTCCAGACGTCTACATGCCTATAAGTAGGTGGTCTGCAGCCCATTGAAACGGCTGACCTTGCCAGTAGTCTCGAATGGCTCACTTCCGCGACCTTTGTGACCCTTCGGCTCATTCAAAACGACTATAAAAGATCTTTTTATTATCCCATTACAATTTGCATAGATTCTAATACCAATGCGAGACAACAGCACATCACTAATTGCAAACGCAGACTAAAGCAAAAAAAGCATCACATTTAAAAAAGGAACGTGCACATTTTTATTTCACAACGGCAATGACAGAAGTGGCTCCATCTCGCTTGCGCCGTATTATTCCGGCGCGGATCTCGTCATCAGTCCATCTTTGTCTGCCGCTTCTTTTTTTAAATGTGCAAAAATATAAAAACGCCGAATCGAGGGTGGGGTGCATGTTTACGTGGCTGCAGTGGTGTGCGGCAGTTGTGTTAATGGTTGTTATAGGGCTTTGCCCGATCATAAGTCAATACGTGTTGGGCGATGCGATGGGAGCTGCAATAGGTATAAATATTGGATATCGACATTAAGCAGAACTCTGCTTTATAACATCGCCGGATTGATAAAATAAATTATACTTATTTGCCTCCGCACACAGATGTACGAATTTTTTTTTAACCCAAGATGTAGATGAAATAGTCACCAATAAACTTACTATTTACTACATTGTATTTTCTATAAGGACAGTGTAATGGTGAAACCAAGTATGAAATGGTTGGCTAGCTAAACAACAAAACGGTGCATAAGGTAGATTTTCAGCATATTTAAACGAGAGCAAAATCTAGTTAGATATCCAAATGACAGCGCGAGCTAATATATTTGGATGCAGAAAAAATGGCGCCTTTCTCTGCACCTTTCACCCGTCTAAATTACCGCTCTGTTAATCTTGTTGTAACAAGTGGCCCGGGCTGCTTTTGTGCTCCCAATTGGACATAACTCGATCAATTGGTAAGCAGGGCTGGCTAAAATAAAAAAAAATAAAAACAAAAAAAAAATTATTTACAAAAACTTTTAATTTTTTTTTTTATTAGCTAGCTATTGTCAGGCTTTATCCGCATGTAATTCATACCCTATGTCATTTTCAGTACTCCTATGTGTATGCGAAATTTCATTAAGATTGGTTCAGTAGATAAAGCGTAAAGAGGTAAACAAATATACAAACTCACTTGCGCATTAATAATATTAGTTGAATTATTTAAAAAAATACGCAGATCTTGTCTTTTTTCTGTAACAAAGAAATAATTTAAAAAAATAAAAAGACCGATATTGTGTATACTTACGCTGAAAAAAAATACTGACTTATACACAACCAAACTTTCAACCCATTACACAAAAATTAAACATAACTTTTTGCAATATAAGGAAACCCAGTTGGCTAACAGTTTAAAATTTTGGTTATTCCTGAAATAGCCAAAGTAGTTAGGTTATCCTTTTGTTTGAGTGTACTTAGCAAAAATATTGCGAAGTCCTATTCCCGGTATTTTCAACCTGTGTACCAATTTTCATAAAAACTGTCTAGTATATTTTGCGTGATTGAGTAACAAACTCACATCAAAACTTTTACATTTATATTAGTGTGATGTAAATTATGTGATGGAATTATTAATTATCACGATTCAAATCAATATTATACGTTATATTGCACTTTTGACAACCCTGATGCTGAATAATCTGGTCAGCCGTCGGTTTCAGCAGACGCAAGGTGTGACCATTTGCAAATATCCATCGTCATTAATATTACATACAGACCGACTAACGATCGTTAATATGAATAAGTTTGTGCTCCTATGTAACAAATTATATTTATTTAAGACTTTATTGCACAAAAATTACAAAATTACGTACTTACGCCATATGGTATTCTCTACCAGTCTACCATAAGACCAAACAGAAAATAGTGAGGTGGTGCGATAAAGATCCTATATTGGTTTTAAAACAATTTTTTTCCACTTACTTATTTTTATTACCCTAAACCCTAAAATTTCTTTTCAGCAGTGGTCGTGCCGAAATGCTAGTAGTTTGTAGCTTTGAGATTATAGTACAATATAATTATGTAATTAGTTTTTGACGTGAAAATTTCCTGTGACGGCCAAGCTTCAATAAAGTATTTTTGATTTTGGATATTTCATCGACTGATCCCGCAGACTGCCATCTGCCATTGAAATATATTTTTTTTAATTTACAGATCACACAATTTTATTTTTATGCATAGTATTGATATTATAAATATTAAAAATATTGAAGTAAAAATCCTAAGAAATATTATAAATGCGAAAGTGAGTTTGTTGGTTTGTTTGTTACCTCTTCACGCTTTATCTACTAAACCAATCTTCCTGAAATTTCGCATACACATAGCTGGAAGTACGGAGAAGGACGTAGGGTACCTTTCATCCCGGGTAAAAGCACTGTTCCCGTGGGAAATTCACGTGGGCAAAGCCGCGGGCGAAAGCTAGTATTTATGATAAAATCGAAAAATAAAATAATTGACGTCATTCTTGATGGAACTTCTTCCATAATCTACTAAAAACTATCTACATACATAGTCTACAACTTACATAGTCTACTTAAACTATTCAGATTCGATCAGCCAATCATTTAAGCGTGAAAATGTAACAAAGTTACACAAACATATTCCCATTTATAAAATACATCTAATTAATTCTATCAATGTCTAATTATAATTAAAATATGCAGACTAATGATTCGAATCTGATTGCTCCAAATTTTCACTTTTACTCACCCGACGGTCCTTGTATGAAAAACGGTTTTTGAATAGAATTAGGTTAGTAGCAGACTCTGTCTAGCCCGTAACAGATAGAGCGTGAAGATATCTTCGCAATTATATTTCGATTCATGTTTAGGCGTAACGTGCATTTGCAAACCAAATCTTGATGTACAGTTTTAAATTATATCACTGACCGCAAAGCAGAGATAAAAATAAGGCAAGCGCGAGTCGGATTCACTTGTACCTATATCAAAATAACTAACTATATAGGTATAAAAAATAAAGAATACTAACTGCAGTGCTAGGTGTTATACTTATGCCCATGTTACCCGGGATAATATAAGGGATCTACAGATACCTCAAATATCTATCTCTGGCAAGGCCTTTAAAATAAATGGTTAAAATAACTCGCATATGAATACATTTTTATTTATTTACAGGAATTACCTAATGCGATAGTATAAGCCGCGATCTATGAGATTACATACAATGCTATCTTCTTAATTTTTTTTGAAGAGCAACAGAATAGGCCCAACTCGTTAGCCATACTGTTTAACGTATGTACAGTCAAGAGTCAAAAGTGCAGTCAGAATTTACAAGGCATTATGATCATTAATACTAGGCAATAAGGTATTCGAGGTATGACTGCACTTATGACGCTTGACTGTACATACATAGACAAAATAATAATTTCTGTGTATGACAAGCATATTCATGAGGAAGCCAATGTGCTATCTAGAATCTCCCACGGGAGCGAAGCCGCGAGGCACTGCTAGTTTTGTAATAAAATTATGTTTTTCCCGACCTGCCCAAGATATAATAGAAATTATAAGTCACTGACCTATCCCAATATCAAAGTGAAATTCCCGTAGGTCAGGGCCTTACGAATCGCTTTTGCTGCCAATTGTTCTTAATGAATTTAACAAAGTAATCTCTCTCGATATTTATTAATTAGTACATCTAAAACTAAAATACAAGCTAATTTAAAATACTAAAATAAAAACTAAGGAATACAAAAATAATTACAAGTTGTAAAGCGTGTCAAGAGCGTAGTCCCGGGCAACGTGCCTAAAAGGCATCTCTCTCTATATGTTATGCTGAAACATAATGTTTTATTAGAACAACTGTTGTTATAGGGTCCAATATTTGGTACTTATATAACAAACATGCACACATCCTCGCGCATACACGTCCAAACTTTCGCATTAAGTATATTAGTAAGATTAAATGTATGTCTGATTAGACAGAGTACCTAACTATGAAAATGAAGACATTTAGAACAATGTAAACCTAAAGTTAGTACTATACTTACTGTAAAATACTATAAAGTAAAACAGATTGTATGAATTAGGTATAGTGTTAATTAATTCTTTCACTTCCCGCCACTTTTTACTGATATAACTTACATTTTCATAACTCTTTGACATTGACAATCATAATCGTTCCTAAATAGACGCGGAAAACACGCTCATACAGCCAAGTTGAAATTCGTATTTCGAACTGGCCGAGAAAATTTTCTTCCCCTCGCCTTGCATAATAAAAAAGTAAAACTTCCCGCCGACCTTACGCAGTATCGTTTTTTTATTACGATCGCGCCCATGGCCTTTCCTTACCTCCTAACACACTTTCCGCCTTCCCCTTTTTTCTTTCGTGTGTAGGAAAACTTTGACACTTATAAAAGTTTACCTGAACGCGTTAGGAACTTTGTATTATATCTTTGAGCTTTCAAATTCCTTTAAATAAAATATAGACAATGATATAACGAAGCTAAAAGTTTAAGTTAGATTTTTATCGATTGTTAAAATGAGTTACCTAGTATATGTAACTAGCCATATGATTGGAACAAACAAATTAGATGTTAAATATGATAACCAGATTACTAAGTCCACCAGAATTCTACTAAGCGCAAGTAAAGATGGAACAGCTAGTAAAGATTTCTTTATACGACTAATGCTAAGTTTTATTCACTTTTTTTTTAACTAGCCTGTTGGTGTTGTGTCCGACTGCTGGGCAAAGGTCTCCCCCTTTTTCTTCCACTCGTCTCTCTCCATTGCAAGTTCTGGCCACTCAGGTAAAAATTTGTCTATGTCGTCCCGCCATCTCCTTTTTGGTCTACCTCGTCCTCTGCGGCCGTCCGGTAACCAGAAGGTAGCCAATCTCGCCCACCTTTCTGGCCGCATACGACAAACGTGTCCCGCCCAGTCCCACTTCAATCTACCAGTCTTTGCACCTACATCCGCCACTTTAGTTTAAGTTAAGTTTTATTCATGTTTTCACTAATTTAAACTTTATGGAAATTAACGAGGACAAGACCATATTTTGGATCACACGCTTGTATTATAGCATCATTTCATTTTAAAATGTTATGAAAGATTTTAGAATCGTGTCCTCTCCACACGAAAACATCTCACACTCTGAATGACATTTAAAGGAGAAAATACATTTTTCAAACTTAAAATAAAAATTCTATTTAGCGTCGGTTTATGAAACAGCGAACACGTCAACTCTTCATTCAGAAAACTTTAATGAGAAGCATTTCATTAAATTTCTTGAAAAAAAAAGTATAAAAATTCTTTTGAGAATTAAGCATAATTACAGCTTCGTTAAACTCTGCTGAATCAAAAGCCTTTGAAAGAGCATTAAAAACTGAAGACCTAGCTTGGACGCCTTTCAGATTGACTCCTTCCTCGGATGAGATGAGATCTTGTAAGCCTCAAACGTTAAATGTCGTGTATTTTCTTAATTGCTGCAATTATTAATTACTGCACATCTTTGAAACTTATCGTCATAAATGTGTGTTTATTTTAATTGCTTTTGCTTTAATTTCTCTATGCGTAAATTAAAATTGCAACGTTTGTCTCTATGCCAAAAATAATTTTAATCGGTTAACTACGAAGTTAACTTTTTTAAATATTTTATTGACGGCCAGTATTGGACGTTAACATCATAATGCCTAGGCATATTCGGATTTCAAATCGAATTCAAAACAATCAGACGTTTTCGAATTTTAAACTAGATACATGATACATGACAGCTAGGGGGGCCCGCATCGAGTTATCTACTACCGCCCTACGCCATTTTATCCTGAGCCCTGGTAAAAAAGCGGGGTGCTGTTTTCGTCTTTTTGTGGGTACGTGAAGGGGGAGGGAAAGAGGTCAGATTTCGTTGGTGTTTTTGTATAAATGCACATTTTTGCATGGAGTTCTGCACGCGATTGAGCTGGGCTGAAGCTCAGCTCTGCAGGCACACTCACATACATACATAGTTTGACGAGTGTGTGATTGAACACACATAGATACGAGACAATCGCGAATGGAGTGGGTCATTTTTTTATGACATGTATAAAAAATGTATATGATGTGTAGGTGGCGTGCAATGCGGATTTTGTTAAATTGCGAATGAATTTTTAACATTACTGAATTTATTATTATAATTAAAAATAATGAGTAAGTCTACTAATATGAGTTAATTATGTGGTCTAGAGAACAACATTCTTATTGTAACTACTCATTACTGAAATAGCTTAGATTTTTTAGATTTAATATGGACAAGTTGAAAAGTGCGAAAGTAACTATTACTTTAAAGAAAGAGTAAAGCAAAATATCACTTTTAAATATTTACGAAAGACTTAAGTAACACAATATTATAATCATTATACTTATACCAAATTTTAATATTACAGCTGAAATGGTAATAAATTAAATTTCCTCTAAACTTGAAAGTTGTAAATGCCCTTTTTTTGTAAGTAGCTTTTACACTTCTTTACATACCTACTTAAGCAGAGACTTGTCTCACAGCAGAAGACGTCAACTTAGAATTTAATTCCCAAAATTCCCATTGAAGCACGATCGTATGCAAAGCTACTGTAGACCCCTTGGGTCAGAAAAATCAATAGTTGAACACACATGGCATCCGAAAATTCATACTAATAGAGAGTGACGGTAGAAAAAAACCGAACCACCCTCGGGGGTGGGGTGTGGGGGGGTGAGCCTTGTTTTTATTTTCCGTTGGGCTGCAGTCATGATCGATGGAATTACAGGAGGATTGCGTCCAAAATGGAGGCTTTGACTGGTGTGTTTTTAATTATTGGGCGGGATATTTTAATGACATAATTATCTATATATCCATACTAATATTATAAATGCGAATGTTTGGATGTGAGTTTGTGAGTTTGTGAATTTGTGAGTTTGTGAATTTGTGAGTTTGTGAGTTTGTGAGGATGTTTGTTACTCAATCACGCAAAATCTACTGGACGGATTTCGATGAAATTTGGTACAGAGGTAGATAATGACCTGGAATAGCACATAGGCTACTTTTTATCCCGGGAAAAAGCACTGTTCCCGTGGGAAATTCACGCGGGCGAAGCCGCGGGCAAAAGCTAGTATATATATATATATATATAACTCAAAAGTGACTGACTGACTGACTGACATAGTGATCTATCAACTCACAGCCCAAACCACTGGACGGATCTGGCTGAAATTTGGCATGCAGGTAGATGTTATGACGTAGGCATCCGCTAAGAAAGGATTAACGCGAGCGAAGCCGCGGGTGCCAGCTAGTTGTATCATAAAACTAACGTGAGGTGAAGATATTCTAGTTATAACGGGTCACTCACGTACTGTAGTAACTATTAGTTTGTATAATAATGTTTTACTGGTTTGTTTTTCGGTCGGACCACTGATTTCTGGCCTACATCAAAATATATGCTTCTGTCCAAAATTCCATTCCAAATTTAGGACAGAAGAGGACCTTTTATTCCTTCAGTCACGGCGTTTTAGATAACAATTGTTTAACAATAGACGCAATACCGCATGCGGTCTCTTCGTCATTAAAGAATGCCAGTATTGCTTCAGTCAATATAAAAATATTTAACCAAAAACAAAGAATTATTTATTATTTTATTAAAGTGTAATAAAATAATAAATAAATCTTTGTTATTGTAATTATTGTAATTACACAAATACAATGTATGGCACAATAGGTGGACTTAATGCAGAAGCATTATCTAACAGTCGACCTTTGGGGTAAACAGAGAACTTAAGTGAGTCTAATAAAGGGATTGTTGGAAACGAGACGGAGAAGAATATTATTAATATTTTTATTTTATTTTTAAATAGAGTAAATGATTTTCGGACATATTTTGCTCCTTCTAAACTTAATGTTAGTGGCGTTTTTCTTTTATATCATGAACACTGTACCCGTGTCGGTAAATCCTTATTTTTCCCTCTTCTCGCAGACATTAAAAACATTACTTCAGTATTTTCGAATTCCCAACGGACATTGTCAGACAGACAGACGAACAAATCGGTGCCTAGTCATAAAGGCATTCGTCGACGCCATAAAAATATTCGTGGAAACGCGTAAAAATCAAACTTAGTCATTTTATTTCTTTAACGGCGAGTCGAGACGTCGGCAACTTTGAATTTTGATACGTGCTTTATAAATGATAGCTTTTGCACAGTTGCAAAGCGATATCTAGATTTTGATTGAAAACGTCATTAAAATTAAAACTGAAATAAAGATAATAAAATTAAATGTCGTCGTACAGTCCCGACAAGTTGCCTTGCGGTAAAGTGCCCAGAAGGCTGGCAGCATTAATTAAATTCTTTATTTCTCAACCCAAAAATTAAAATACACAGACATAGGATACATAAATCAAATTTGCAGCATATTGCTCCATTTACCAGCCGGCAACAGTCATTGCCAAGTTGAATGGCAATGCTGATCCTTTTATACAGGGGGTTTTTCCCAAAGTACTCCAAAAAATTTTTCCAAACTACTCCATGAAAAAAATATTATTTTAAATTAAGTTTCATTCTACTCCACAGTAATAATAAAATGTTCAGGTAGTTCCCAGCCCTCTGGTCAAGGGATACCTTTATTTGAATACTTTTTTTTAAAATTTAGCCAATAGGTCCACTGCTGGACAAAAGCCTCCCCCTTATCTCTCCAACTACCTCTATCGCTCGCTAGCTGCTGCCACCGCTATCAAAAGCCGACAATTATCAGACCATCTCTAATCAAAACAATTATTTATTACCATAACCAAGTAGTTACTTATACTAAAGCAGGTTTAAAAAAAAAAAAATCTAATTTCAAAAATTATTTATTGAAACTTGGCCTTCAAATTTAATCATAATATATTATGTCTCAAAGCTACAAACTACTAGCATTTCGGAACGACCACTGCTGAAAAGAAATGCCGAAAGAAACTCATGAAACAGTCTTGGTCGCCTAACAGAGAGTCTAGATTTGTAGAGCAAACGCTTCTTTTTTCTTATAAAAGCTTTTATTTTTAATGTTCATTCGTTTGTTTGTTTGTTCGGTTCAAATTTTGCACGTTAAATTAGAATTACTTCTTCTACTTCTGATTGTTCTTGAAATTTTAAACGTGGCTGCAGGTCTGAGGATAATGCATTATTAAGATAAGCATGACCTGATGATTACCAACATCGGCTACCAACGAGGTAACTTCTCAACTGTGAACTGTAGGAACATTATTTTTTACACGACCGACCAAGGAGTGTTATGGTTTCAGGGTTCATGTATGTAAGTAGGTATGTATGTATGTAAGTTTTTTTTATTCCACCCTAAATCCTGAACGGCTTAACATTAATATGGATAAGGAATCTTACAATACCTCTCACATCAAAATTGATGTGAGAGGTATTGTAAGATTCCTTGCATTCCTCCGAGTGACATGCTATGAATTGTCAGAGTTGTCAGTCGTGTTTTTTATTTTTAATAATTGGCTTGTTTACACCTTTAAAACACCAAAAACACGAATATACCAAGACCTCTCAAGTGACAATACGAGTAAACTTGAGGCAATTGTAAAAAGAAAACTTAGGATAACGTAACTTGGTTTGGTTGCCACGCAGCCCACAGCACAGTGTTCATTTTTTATAAAAAAAAACCATATATTAATAAATACACATAACCAACCATTTCGTATAAATCAGGTACCTCGTATAGGTAGCCATAACTCTGCATTATTTGCCTACTCGCTAACAAAAATAAAGTAAGTACGGAAGTGACACAATAAGATTTTTTTTTTATTTACTCACCGAACATCGATAAATTCTGCGAGGTTTCCGCAGTTCGGCAATTATTGTATGTGTGTTTTCTAATACTTAGTTGAATAAATAATTTAAAAAATATTTTATGCCTATACAATACAGGGTGATTTGTAAAACACCAGCAACCTTCCTAGGGGTGAAAGTACTCATGAATATGAGCAACTTTTTATATGGGACCTACTCTGAAATCTTAAAAAAAGTCAGCAGTTCCATACATTTTGGGCGAAGAGGTATTGTTAAATACACGTACAAATACGCTCTTAAAATCAAAGAAAACTTGATACATATAATTAGTGACAATCTAAGCACAGTCTTTAGTACAATTCGAAGGAGGACACCTTTGTTTTTATTGACCTGTTTAGTCCCACTGCTGGGCAAACTTCTCTATCTCCTTTCAACCTCATCTATCAAAATCAAAAATTCTTTATTGAAACTTGGCCTTTAAAGAAGGCTCTTTTTCACGTATAAAACTAATTATATAATCATAGTATATTATGTCTACTACTAGCATTTCGGAACGACCACTGCTGAGAAGAAATGAAGAAACTCATGAAACAGTCTTGGTCGGCTACCCAAAGCGAAATCCAACCTTTTTTTAAAACTTAAACGATCATCATTTTAATGCTTCCTAGGCCTGCTCCGTTTTCTCTATCCGTTAATAGGTATCCAATAAGGAAGATCTATCTCTTCTCTCAATATTTTACACCCGCCACGGCCATTAGGCCGGCCGTTTTTCAATTATGCCGAATGTACTGGTTTGTAAATCATGGAGGCAGTTTAATTTGTAAATATGCTCCAGCGTGGATGCAACCCCCGTATTATTTACCAATAGGAACATATTTACACAACGCATGTAGTCTAGACGAGTAGGAAATATGTGTTATATCGTGTATTATGTGTTTGTACATGTATTGTATGTTTCGTACTCCTGTGAAATGAAATGAAAATTATTTTAACTAAATTAAAAATAGCACTTTTGAATCGTCATATTCTTGTTTCTTAGTTAGTTGACGTCATAAAATTACTTAAAGCTAAGGTTACCACCGCCTCCAAACCTGTTCCGAACTGGTTAAGGTAGCACTTATTATCAATCATAACATCACCTTTCATGAACTGTAAAAATAAACTGATTCTGATGGATACTTTTTTTAAAGATTGAAATTTAGTTAAAAAAAAACTACTAAAATATCAAATATTTCGAAAATGGTTTACTTTTGGATAACACATTATAGGGTTAAATCAATTCAAAATAACTGCACCTACAATCCCCTGAGAGGATTGCATCTAATTACCAGTAACCCTGTATATAATTTAAGCTTATTTCCGACGAACCACGTATTACACTAAAATAGGTTACAAATAAATGACCATACATGAGTATAACATCAACTAATAAGTTAACTGTCCATCATCAGAGTGTCCCATGGAGTAAGTTCAATGTGAACGCCCATAATTTCTACCAGAAGCTTTCAAAGTGTCATTCCGATTTGATTTACAGATAAAAACACTCCGTTTGACACATATCTAGAAATTAATGTTATAAACAGATATACGAAATGTTATGACCACTTTGTATCTATCTGTCAATTTTGACAGTAGATTGTGTGATTACTTAGATTAGTATAGCTATAAAATAATGTCAGTGTAGATGGTTAACTCGTATATAGTACATTTAGCTAAACACATTCATATGTACTCTTTTTAAAATATTACATATACAATTGTTTATCCATTATGTAGAGATATGACGTTATAATTAAAATTATGAGCGGCAAACGAGCAAGCGGGTCACCTGATGGTAAGCGATCACCGCTGTCTATGTACTACTGTAACACCAGGGGTATCACAAGAGTGTTGCCGGCCTTTTAAGAAGATGCAGACTCGTTTTTTGAAGGTTCCAATGTCGTATCGGTTCGGGAACACCGCCGCAGGAAGTTGGTTCCACAGTTTGGTCGTACATGGCAAGAAGTGTCTCGTGATCGTACGTTTTAATTAACCAACTTGAAAAAAGGAGGAGGTATTCAATTCGACGTGATATTTTTTGTCCATAAAAATGCTTTATTATCCTACGATAATAAAGCATTTTTATGGACAAAAAAAATTGACTAATTTTCGTTTTTATTACCTAATAGTCACAAAAAATATGTTAATCTTAACCAAATATCGCAGGTAGAAAAAAGACTGTGTAATTCAGCGACAAATTCACTTACCATTTTTAGACGTACCGAGATTCTTATCTTCGCTGTTACAACGATAATGGATCATTCTGTGCCCTCTATATTTTGTATCATATAATCCGCTGGCGCACCGCTATCTCAATTAAGTAAATATAAAATTTAAAGCCGTCTGTCCGTAATTACATCGATTGAGTATTCAAATTTGACTGAATGATTACATTACTTTAATTTTTCTTGATGTTTTCATGAAGATGCTGCATTAATTTGCCTGGGACTGGTTTGCAATTTGCTTTTAGCAGATAAATGATCAAACTAGTTTGATGATCATCAACAAGACTGGAGGTTTCCTCAATATGCTGTCCACCTTGGCGGTCTAAACCTATGGTAAACAAAAAATAAATCACATATGAAAATATGTCAAAATCACACATGAGACACGATGAGGATACAAACTTGGGAACATAAGACCATAAGCGAACCTAATAACCACTTAATCATCAGCAATTATATGTCACACAATAATAGCTTACCGAAAATGATATATATTTTAATAGAAACTAATAACTAAGTCATTTTTCGTTGCGCACAAACCACTTAAAAAGTATGCTATGTCAGATTCGAAACTAACTATTAACAAACGCCTAAAAACTAGTTCAAATATGTTCATTTATTTAGCTTAAGGCACGCATACAGTGTTTACATATAGTATTATATAATAAATTACAGTAACATGTAGATTACTTCAATATGTAAATACCAATTATCAGCGAGCACAACTTTTACCAATAAAACAATTCGCTGCTGTAAATGGAAGAAAATAATAATAACATTAAAAAATATCACTTATGTTTTGTCCCTATCTCTCTTTCCAATATTTGACATTGAAAGAACGAGACAAAACATATTTTATCTAAAATCTGTTTTAGTCGTTAGTAACTTTTATGAATAAGGGAATTAATATTATGATAACGCCTAAACCACTGTACTTTGCAGGTTAATAGTCAAAGTTTGAAATATTATAATTTCCGCAAAAAGCCTATACCAGCCCTGCAAGGAATGTATGCAACTTTCGCTCTCCGAAGTGCAGACCAACTTTACAATGTCAGCGTTCATTAAAGCTCTGTTTATGAAAGTTCAAGGTCCGCCCGAAGCTCCGCAAAACAATGTGAGCTTTGTAGAAACTACGCACTTTTAACCGACAGAACAAAGGAGTATGCATTTATGGTACAGTTGTTTTTGTGAGCTAACGACAAGCACACATGAGAGACTTGAAACAGCTCATTATTAATGGCTAAAACGAACGTCTTTGGTCGGAAGGCACCAGGGGCCCTATTTTTGAAAATGTGACTCACGATAAACGCGTGAGGCGAATGATTTTTCATTCGACATCAATTATCCCGTGTTTTTGAACTGTCTATGTCGAATAATTCGCAACAAGCGGTCTGGAGTGGTCAAAAGTTTTTGACGTCAAAAGCTTGAATGACAATAACCACCGGATATAGATGACAACCGGATACAGATATAGATAGTGTCTATTTTTCGTAGCACGAGTAGGACTTTAAAACTTTTCGGCCACAGGCAGAGGTCTTAACTACTGACCACCATTGCTGCATACTTGTGTACTTAATTATCTTATCTTCAGAAATAAAGAATACTGTTATGGTTTTTGAGATGGTCTCTTTGACATTCGCTAGATGACGATCGGGACTTAATGCCTCCGTTGTGCGTGCCTAAAACCGCCAAAACATATTTTTTCACATGACATTACACAAGTCTTACACTCAAAAGCTGCAGGAAACGATGGCATGTCTCAAACTTCTGAAACGAACTGGAGCTTTCAGGGGTCACTCACCCCGCGTCAACTTCCGTCCTCGCCTAAATCAATGTACACCGTATTACAACCACTTAGAGCACATTTCCGCATGTTTCAGCACTTCAACTCTTAATGATGTGTTATGATCTTTATTTTTTCCCAGTTTAGGTTTCTTTTTGCACGTAAAAGGTGTTGCATTTTCGCCTGCAATTAGGGTTACCAGAGATCAGAAAAATATCGGAGAATAAGTCGGAATTTTTGGATTATATGTATGTTACACTATCACTGTAGCCTAGTGCCCATCATGCCAGGTTGCTACACCGGAGGTTCCGGGTTCGATCCCCGGTCTGGTCAATTTGGAAATGATCTTTTTCAGATTGACCAGTCTTAGAAGTTTATCTATACTATATATATATCTTGTTATACATTATATATATCTTATAGAATATAGTATAGTTGAGTAAGTATCCCAAGGCGACAAAGAGAATTCAATAAGTAAGGTTTTTTGACGTAGTGTTGTTCCCACTACTGGGGACAACGTTTTTTATGACGTTCTGAAATCCCCGTAATAGGAGACAACGGGAATACACGTACCAATGGAGTTTCGTTCAATCGAATACGTAAAGTGATTTTTAAACTGCGTAATATTAAATTTCTATGAATATGTTATGTTTTTTGTCAAATTTTAATTTTCATCAAAAATCATACAATATATCGCGAAAATCCCGGTGAATCCCGGCCACGTGGTGACCCTACCGGCAACTGCGGGGAAACCCTCAGTTTTTCTTCTCGCGGATCCCGTGTGAAAAGGCTGAGTTTTAAATTTGTTTTGAAGAAAGTGCAATGATAAATTGCTGTTTCGTATCGTGGTTATTTTTCTCTCGGTAAATGCTTGGGTTGAGGATGAACTATGTTTAGAATGTACCGTATATATTCTATACATTATACATATAATAAAACAGTAAAAATATTTTGTCTGTACATTTAGTATTTTTGACTGAAATGGATAGAGGGACACTTAAAAAGAATAATAGAAAGCAAAAAATTTTTTTTTTACTTTTTTGTATTTTTTGTCTGTCTGTATGTATGATCACGCTAATCTCCGAAAGTACTGAACCGATTTGGATGAAACATTTTTTGTTGTATAAGCCTAGGCAACATTTAGTCTATAATTGATTTTAAAAACTGGAGCACTTGGTGAAGTACTAAAACAGAACAGTTAAACTATAATATATATGGAAATGGTGCCTTAACAATCAATGAAGATCTGGAAACTTCGGATGAATAACTCCAAGAGATCAGCTATACTATAACGTATATGGAAATGGCGCCTTAGTAAAAGTCGTTCAAACTGATGAGCATTTTCTGCTGACGTATAAAAAAATATATAAAAATAATAATATATTGTATAAAAATTGAAGATCTGAAACATCTGATGAAAAGCTCCAAGAGAGATTTTTCATCTAAGCGAAACTCACGCGGGCGAAGCCGCGGGCGACAACTGTATATGATAAAACATGGCTAGGACAGAGAAAAAAAAACATGGTTGGTATTCTCCGTTTGTGGCATTAAAATGAGCTTATCAATAATAGGGTAATTAGCAAATAAGTGACCAATATAAATAACAACCAATATACAAGCTTCGTTCCGAAATTCTTTGAGAATTTATCTTTTAACAAGCAAATTATTAAAAAATAAAAAACACGAATGACAACTCACATAGCCTATGTCACTCGGGGGAATGCAAGGAATCTAACAATACCTCCCACATCAAAATCTGTTAAGCCGTTGAGGACTTATGGTGGAATAAAGAAATTTACATACATACATACTTACATACATATATACATACATACATGAACCCTGAAAACATAACACTCCTTTTTTGGTCAGTCGTGTAAAAAACCATTTCTTTGAATTAACTATAATTTAATTCTTCAATAAAGGCGTTTTAGATAACATTTTTTTTTACAAAATTTCACAACAGACACATTATCATGAGGTAAGAGATGACTCTTGGTCGTTAAGGGATTACTTGAAAAAGTGCCTGTAGAGTTACTGTTAGGGAAGGAGTTCCTGATTTTATATTTAAATAGGCATAAGTAATTAATTAAGATAAAAAAAATCTGATTACCGGCAAAAAATATCCATATGATTTTTACTGAAAACAATATAGTCATTTAATAGACAACAATATTAAAAAAAAAAAATTATTTAATAAGAATGCGCAAACACATAATTAAGTAGCCATTATCACATTTATTACAAACATGCAACACCATTAACCCAACCTTCACATTAGTTTAAACAAGCCAACTCGCGTGCTCAGTTCGTTAAATTAAAAAGTAAAAGTAATAAATTATTCGAGATCAACGAACTGTTTTTTTTTGCACCAGCACGCAAAGGCTTCTGTTACGTCCAGACGCATGCCAAATTGTTAAACGTGTTCGCACTGCGCGGAATTCGCGGGTGGCCAAGATTTAACAAGTTTAAAAAAATGTAGTACATTTTTTTGCTTATATTGGTGTACTGTTTCCTGGTTATGGGGTGGAATGGGAACTCTCATTATTCACTACTACTGGTCCGCCTTTAGGCATATTCCTCATGACTGAGGGTCGTGGTCTTTATATGGAATGAAACACACACAGCGAATATCTTGGAAATTTTAATGGAGTGGTTTGCCTTCTCCATTTTACATCCTAGCTGATAATCATCAACCAGAGTGAGGAAACCTGCTCCTCACGATGTTTTTCTTCACCGGAAGCAAGTGGTGGTCCATGGCATACATACATGAGTACCTACCTATATTGCACTGGCAGGTTTTGAACCTGGGACCTTTGCAGTCACAGGCGGGCGCCCTACCACTCGGCCACAACCGCTTCAAACTAGACTATCAAGGTATCCTAGGTTGGAGTTATGTCTAACCCACTGTAGACCAAAGGATCTTTTATTTATTTATTTATTATTTATTAATTTTTGTACACAACAAATACATACAAAGAAAACATAAAACATAGGAAAACTAAGTACAAAGGTACTACTTATTTCTATAGAAATTTCTTCCTGTAGACCCGCGAAAGAAAAAAGGGAAAAAAGAGGCATTGGCGTGTACTAAAAAGAAAAGAAAATAGCTAATAGAGCTAAGTAAGAGATAAAAACAACATATATAAGAAGAAAAATATAATACATCTATTTTATAATATTTATTTAAAAAACCCACTTAGCCAATAAAGGTTTAATGTATTTATTTGTTAAAATTTGCGTTACTTTTTTACACTTTATATGGATTTTGGCCGACAGAAAATCAAGCTCCTATTCGTAGTAGTTACTAAATTGCAACTTTGAGTAGAGTATATAATGTCTATACAATACATAGAAATGAAAATATTATTAAAATTAGGTTAGGTTTTCTTAAGGGGGTACGGTTGGACAAAACATTATTAGTATCTTATCTTGTTCTTTGTTCGTGAATTAGATTCACCAAGGCACTTATTACTTCCATGGATTCACCTTACCATTTCCCTATATTAATGTCAAGTTAAAACGTCAGAAATTGATAAATTAATTATTATCTTTGAAGTCTCAGGTCATGGCTTAAATCCAAAATTGAATCACTTAAACTTTACAAAAACCATATCCAAATTAATCCATTAGACGTATATTAATAGTTCCTATTTAACCTGTCTGATTTCCAATTGAAATTCTCAATCAATTAATTGAGACCTTGGGTTGTCAGGACGAAGATTCGCGTAGCCTAAAATTATTAGTAATTTTTATTTCTAATTAAAATGTCAAACATAATAAATAAAGTTGTTCTATGAGTGTAAATCATATTTTTGCTGCGACTCCCTAATTCCACAAAAGCGAGAAATCCGGGAAATTTGGGAAATCTATCGTGGTCCGAGAAAGGTATTTTACAAGTTTATACTGCACATTAATTTTTGTGTGAGTGTGAAAGATGTTTCAGTTATGATGGAATAAAACTCACATATGCTGATACAAAATATTGTCGAGTGATTAAGACCTTCGCCTGTTATCGGATGTCACAGGTTCGAATCCTCCTCATGCCTCATACGTTTGTTTACCAATTTGATATGTTTAGTAGCTGTAGAATCAACTTCCGAAGCGATACGACATTGAAACCTTCAAAAAACGAGTCTACGTCTTCTTGAAAGGCCGACAACACTCTTGTGATACTCCTGGTGTTGCAGTTGTCCATGGGCAGCGGTGACCGCTTACCATCAAGTAACAAAAAAGCTTTCAAAGACTTGCTTTCGGTGAAGGAAAACATCGTGACGAAACCTGCACTCTATTGATAATTTATAGCTACTGTGTAAAATGGAGTAGACAAATAGCAAAACCACACCATTAACATTTCCAAAAAAGTTGGGCCGAAGTATAAAGTCCATTTATTCATAATAGGACAATTATGAATAAATGGATATTAGTTTGTTAGGTACGAACCGAGAATTTTTGATTTGGGCCGTAACTCTTTGGGCCGTACGAAGAATAAATCCTTAAATAAGATGATCAGTGCCCACATACATACAAAAACTCTGAAAACATTACCCTACTTGTTTGGGCAGCGTTAAAAAACAAAACTAGATCCTAGGCGCCTATTTTCTACTCCACAATAACTCCTTAGATGCCCTCAGACATAATCAAGTACTAAACAACCCTTTTAAGTACAGACAACCGCATGCAACCTGCCTATTTCATTGCATTTCGGCCTCTATCACCGTGGCACAGAGATGCAAATACATTTCCTTGTTCATGGCAATATCTCCGGTGCATAATCTGGTAAAAATAGAATACTTGTTCGCGTCAGCGAGGCTTTTTTTACGTCTCAATGACGTTGGATAAAAATATGGGAACTCGTCCATGCAATATCGTATGTTATTTGAGAATTGCAGCTGTAATATCTGCGTCACTCCTACTTATAAATGCGAAACCTTCGATGGGGGTTCGTGAGTATGTTTGTTGCTCTATCACGCAAAACCTACTGGATTTTGATGAAATTGGGTACACAGGTATAAAAATACCGGGAATAGCACATAGGATACTTTTCATCCCGAAATTCCCATGCTCTTAGAAAATGCGAAATACTTATTGTGTTGATGATAGGAGTTTTCCAAGTCGATCGGGTCGTAGTCGGGGTTAAGTGTGTATGAAAAATACACAAGATATTTCTGCCGCAAGTAAAACCAACGGCAACAGCTAGTTGACCATAAAACAGCTCTATTAGTATCTAATACGAATTCGAAGTACCGTAGAACGAGAGAGGACACAGAACATAAATGTTTGATGCGACGAGAGACAAAGTATATTTGGAGCGTCGCGGCTTCCTTTGCGGTACCATTCTAATTGCAGCATAGAGCCGGCAACACACGCCAGTTTTTTTCCGTACGGAAATCTCAGATCCGTGGACCCGAATGCACGATTTTTATACAAAATGTTCGAGTAGGCGCGGGAAATGTAAGACACATGTGGAAATCTTACAATTTCCGTTCGGAAAAAGAACGGACATGTGCGCCGAGTCTAACAAGTAAAGTATGAAAAGCGCGCATTCGGGTTTCCGGATCTAAATTTTCGGTACGGAAATAAACTGATGTGTGCGACCGGCTTTAGTCTGTAAATAAGAGACATAACACTACAGTCAACAAAAGATTTTCGGCCTAAGTCTTGTTTATTGATTAGAGATTGTTTCTACAAGTTGGTTGTTGGACGACAAAAAGTTTAATTCGGTTGAAAAAGTTCCGGTTGTGGTGAAATCAATTAAAAAAATATTTATAGATTTGAGTGGTCGTTAAATCTACAATTTTTGAATAATACATTTTTTTTAATTATAAAAAATAATTATTAGCTTATAACTAAATATATAGTTATATGAATGAATCGTTGTTAACTTAGTTTATTTGTTTTTAATTATTTTTCTGTCTGGGCAATATCAAAAACTTCGTTTAAATCACAGATTTAGATTAGGAGTATATCAAGATCTGTGGTTTAAATAACTACTTGCAAAATGCTTCCAAATTCGAGATGTAATCGAGTCAAACCGATTTGTGATACTCCTTCTGAGAAATCTGTATGACCGTGACTTGTATGAGTCACATATAATAGATGAAGATTATTAATAGTTGATTTTGGCTGTCCGGAAATCAAAAATTCTAGTTTTATTTTTATAGCATAACTACTTGTACCTATTATGGATTCTGTGGCATAACTTACTAATAAAACATGTAAACCAATCCCTAACCAACGTTTGTTTGGTTATTCAATACAAAATTTTATGATAAGATTTTCATTCCACCAAAACTTTTCTTTGGGTCTGCAAGTATATATTATAACACATCTAAAATTTAAACTTAAAAAGCATTATTAGTTCTGTTAATTAAACAGCAGACTAAATTAAAACTGCAAACAAATATTCTCAATTCAAAAGCGGAAAACACAAAAGACGAAATCAAAGACATTACAATACGATACATCCCAAAACAATGTAGCGTACGAAGAATAAGGCGGCTGAAATTCACGCATTTTTCAGAATGAACCTAATAAATCTTTTAAATGGTTTTGGATGTAATTAATGGCGTGCGCACATCTGTACCGACTGAAGAATGGCAGAAAATGCAATAAAAATTTAATACTGTCGCACTTTGTTATTCCCGACTGAATGAAGTGATGGCTGATGCTGCTAAAAAGGTATAAATCTGCTGTCAAAAAAACTCACTTTTTCTGGTCTTTACCGTCGCGACGTATAAGAAAAAAATCGTGAAATATATTTTATTTTTGACAATTTATTGGTATAAACTTTTTGTTCAGAATACAATGAAATTATTCAAGTTTTTACAAAATCAAAGCGAAAGCAAACCGAAGCGAAAAAGCGTAGTAATAATTTATTCTAAGGAACTCGTCACGCAGTTCGATTTCAACTAGCATATAAAAATAGCAAAATAAATTAAGGTCTCCGAATAGTTGTCATGTATCTTTCTGCAATGACCACTAGCCTCAGTAATAAGGAATAGGTATGACCGTATGACAATAAATCTTAAAGCAAGAAAATTCTTGACATGATCAGTTAACCATCGCTTCTATTTCCCTGAGACGCCTACGTGAACAAAAATAATATTCTATTCATAAACAAAGCTTGGCAGTTCGCTTTGCACAGCCCAGCAATCTGTCAAGTGCACGTTTCGCGCCAAAATTGACGTACAACAAATCTTCAAAATGGCGCTGCCAGTAATTAAAGGACTGCAATAACTGCCCATAAAGCAAACGGAGCGCATTGGTGACGTTCCACCCGGGCTATTTCCGTCCACGACGCCCCTCTACAAATGCTAATGTCCTCTAGGACACTCCAGCATCATCAAATTAAATAAAACACAGATGGACCTTTCGAGGATTTCATCCGAGTTACACTTTCAAACCACATTATTGCGCATGTTTTCTTTCCACATAAAAAAAATGTTTATATCGAACACGTAAAGTGTCTTTATACCTTTTAAAAAAATAATTAAAATCTCTCTAGCAATATTTATCTAATAAATAAAACCTATAAAAATAATAAAATACATAAATAAAAAATAAAAATAAAAAAAATAAAAAAGCCTTCATTATCCTTAACCTTACAATTAAAATATATAAGTACTCAAAAAAAAGATTACTCTCTCTTCAGTCTCAATTTTTTGGGTATAGGCCTCCTTTAATAGTCTCCATGCTGATCTGTCCTCTGCTTTCCTTTCAAATGATATCTAATAAATATTCCGACTTTACTTTTACTCACCTAATAATAAGAAAAACTTCCAGCTGTAAAAGACAGAACTTTTCCAAAAGAATGTAAATGCAGACAGCTCTGTACTCTCGCTGTTTTGTACCGCGGCGGACACCCGTTGTTGGTGTCGTCGATTTAAATTTGTTCAAAATCTTTTTAATCTGTGGTTCGATTCACATTTAAAAATGTCTATGTTTATTAATGAGAAATATTAAGAGGCGTTTATTTTTATAATTGAATTTTTATTCATAAAGGCATTGATTGAACTAACAAAAGATTTGTTTTGGCACATAATAAAATATTGTTTCCATTTTGGCCAGATATGCTTTTATTTGACCTTATGACTTATTTAAAATAACAATTTCTAGGTATCTATAACTGCTAATGTATCGCTTCATTATGTTTTTTTCCATTTTTTAAGTAGATAGAAGTTACAAGGAAACTTGTTGCGTAGTTCTCTGTGATTTTTAATACCTACATTATTTTTCGTAAAATAAACAAAAATATAGTCAGTGCAAAGAATTATGACGTCACTTAAATTCGTTAAATACATAAAGACATAGGTAGCACCCTATCAATTCAAATTCAAGGAAGAGCATTATCTAAAATGCAATCATACAAATTTTATATCATATTAGATCTTCACAAATTTATGAATAACTGACGCCCAAGGCTCCACTCCCTTGTGAATTTAGGACAAAACATACCCAATATGCACAGAATTCTAAAAAATATATATAGAAGAGGCATAAGCGTTATTTTGACATAAGCTGCGTACGTAGGACTCTGAAGTTCTTTCACTCATACGCAAGCAATTAAATCTAATTTCTACACACTAGTAAACTAAACTGTCAACAAATTTCTTCACGATATTTTCTTCACAACCGGAAGCACACAGTGGTCTGTAAAAACTACTTTACAAGATGGTATGCATGCTCATGTGGCACGATAAGCAGGATTCGAACCTGGGACCTTTCAACCACAGGGAATCTAAACTACACGACCACCACTGCTCCTAAGCCTAAAGTATTGAGTAACAACCATAACTTTCGCATTTACAACTTTAGTACGAAACAAGATGACTTCTCATCTCGGCTGTGGATACACTCAGAACCGGTTTTCTTCTACCTGATGATCCTTGGCCGTGTGGGCTATAGGTTCAGGGCTGGACGAACACAAAGCGAATGCCTGTGTGGATGGATTGGCTAAAAGTTGATTGCACTTCGGAGTTTTAGGTGAAAAATTGAAAATTATTCAAGAAAATCCGACCTTTTGTCAGCCTACATATTCGATTACGTAGGGTGACGAAAGTTTACTAGAGGACATGAACTATAAGTATAAAAAAATTAAGTGTTCTCTGCATCACCCTAAGGTAGACTGGTGGAAAATGTCCGACAAAAAGTACTTTTACATGTCTTTGTGCAATAAAGTTTAAATAAATAATAAAAGTACTTTATTAATATTTTTCCTGTGCTTTTCCTTTATTTTTATGGGCAGCAGAGAGAGAATGGTAAATTGTCTTCTAATTTAAAACTATTTACTTCTAAATGGATGGATTTGTTAATTCGGAATCACGACGGCAATTTTCGTAGAAAAGGTTTTGTTATAAATCATGAACAATTCGAAGGAACCTCAAACATTATTTTTGCTCGATATTCAAATGTTTACGAGAAATAAAGGAGCTTATTCGAACAAGCTAATGAACAGGCTACTCTGACCTTCGAATCCTTATTGTTTTGTCTCATTGCACGCACAGCATTCAGCGTGCCTTTAAATAATGTCTTATTATCCGATCGACTTATGAGGAACTTCGTTAAATGGAGTCATTATAAGACTTTGTCTCAAAATTATAGGTGAAATGGAGAGAAGATGAAAGACAAAGATTGGTGGAGGCAGAACTAAACAAAACTACTTTTGTAAATACATAATAAAGTTTACTATTTTGTGATAAAAAAACTGTTGGTTCTTCTAATTAAAAAAAAAAATATTTAATATTTTTTTTTTTATTAAGAAATCGCGTGCGCAAATCACCTATCAAGCTAACAAGCCGTCTGGCTTTATGTTTACTGGCTCAGGGCTGCGCGGGAGTGCATTGCCCTGCACCGAAATAAATTGTCGCCGTATGCATGTGTACTACCGATGATAAAGAACCAATGTCTCCCGCTAAAACGGCGGTGCGTTCCACTTGGTGCCGATTTATTCCTCATGTATCCTATGGGGGACGAATCTACGGAAAAACGGTATGGAATATGCGCATAAACGCCTTTGTTGTTGCATTTGTATTTTTTGTATATTTAACCTGCGGAAAACGTCTATTGACCAAACGAAAAAACCCTAAAAATATTTTTTTTCCTTATCATACATATATTATAAGAACTGTTTATAAGTTTGTTTGTAGGGGGTAATATTCGGAACTACTGAACCGATTTCTAAAATTCTTTCACCAATAGATAGCTACATTATACCTGAGTGACACAGGCTACAATTTATGTATGTATCTCCCGAGCAAAGCCGGGGCGGGGCGCTAGTTGTAGGTATAAAAATCATATACAGCACCAATTTTACCTTGTTTACATCGCATAGTTTAGTTTTGTACTTTGGCCTGCAAATTTAATTAACCACGCTTTTAAAATTTTAATGTGGGAGTTTTCTTGACTACAATGGAGATCAATAGGTTTTGTTAACAAGAATGCATCCATAAAAGGGCATACACGATTCGCAACTTAGTTGCTTGAAGTTGCAGTATGCAATCGCAATGCGAGTCCAAACGACAACAGTAAGCAGTCAAGTGTGTTACAATGTAAGAATGGTACAGAAGTGTCTTCAATACCTATTAACCTTTAATTAATTTTATTGACACAATGTTTTTGGATTTTTTGTATAATAGTCAAAGTCAATTTTTTTTATTGAAACTTGGCCTTCAAAGAAGGCTCTTTTTCACGTCGATAACTAATTATTTAATCATAATAATATATTATGTCTCAAAGCTACAAACTACTAGCATTTCGGAACGACCACTGCTGAGAAGAAATGCCGAAAGAAACTCATGAAACAGTCTTGGTCGCCTAATATGTAGAGTTGCCAAATATAAATAAAACTATACAGGTATTAAACGAGCACGTATTTTTTTTCATTTACGTTAAGTACCAGTGTAAATATTTTATCCAAACCACATGGATAACTGGCTGTCAACCACCGTACGTTTTAAGACACTTCTTGCCACGTACGACCAAGCTGTTAAATCAGCTTTCTGCGGCGGTATTCCCGAATCGATACGACATTGGAACCTTCAAAAACGAGTCTACGTCTTCTTGAAAGGCCGGCAACACTCCTGCGATACCCCTGGTGTTGCATTTGTCCATGTGCGGCGGTGATTACTTACCATCAGGTGATCAGCTTACTCGTTTGCCGCCCTACATTATAAAAAAAAATATATTTACATTCAATTATGCAACGCGAAAGTTTCAAATTAAAAGAAGTTGTAGAGTGGCCATTCTGCACATTCCACATTGTGTCATAAGAAATTCACGTGACAGGGTTTTTGCGGCTCGACGTCTTCATTTAGCTCATTCATCTGGTGATTCATTTTGACAAAAGACCAAGTGGGCTGTGTAACAAACCCTCTAGTCAACGTCTCCAAGAATGGTTAAATCCCTGGTTACGTCACCCAGAAGTAACTATTCTAACCTACTCAATATCTACTCTTATTTGATTTATCTTTAACCTAGCTTGAGAATAACCTAAGTGTGTGTTTACATATTAGTTCTCGTAATATTATGAGTTGTGCTGTGATCTCCTAGTGTAGTTCCCTGATTGTATTCCGCAATGAACCTTGGATCTTTTCGAAGTGCTATGTCGGGAGCCTATTATTATAACCTGGATTAAATGTCTTACTACTATGTACTGTCTGTGTCTTAACCAACCTTATATACACTACAGGAATTACAGATAATGCTAAGGACTATCTATAGAAATTAAAACTAAATCTTACTTGGCTAACTTATACTATTGGTTTGTCTTAAATATACACTTAACACTACTAATTATTGAATTATTAATTATAAGGTGAGCTATGAGGTTTTCCAGCTTTTGAAATACCGCAACTTTGGAAGATATCTACTAACATATGTGTGTTCCTAACGCTTAACTTAGATAGGTGAGTATAAGGTATATGACCAATGGTACCGATGATGGTTTTATTTGCTTTAATAGAATCTCTCAGCTTATAGTTGGGTCTAGTATGGACCAGGCCCCGCTAGAAATGTTTATATGAGTGAGTATGTATTTCTTAAGGTCGGTAAAAATATGTAAGTATGGAAAATGCAAATATTGCTACAAAATTGATAATTCTCAGCTTTATTAGCTAGATCTGGCTTATGGAAACATGCCCCTCCGTCCGCATGTTACAGTAACCTTCGGCTCCAGACTTGGACAGATTCCCTCCAGATGCTCAGCTATTATTTTCTTGATTTCAATATAAATAATGAATAACTAAGGTCTGAACATAGTTTAGTCTGTCTGTCTTTGTATAATTAAATAAAACAGAGAGGAGAGACAAAATGTCTCCAAGTGACTTATCAGTTTCACAATTATGGATTTATCCTATATATTGTGATCAGCTGAGATCTTTTGTTTTTATGTTAAAATTTAAATGATTAACTATATATCATATATGAATTCAACCTTACAATTCATTAATGGGATACTGATAAATCTGAACTCTGAAGGAGAGTAAGTTATTAAAATTAATTAATAATAGGGATAGTGGTGATGTATTCATACTTTAATTATGTTAGAATTATAATGTGGGTTTACCAACAGGTGGTAATAGGTAAGTTAAGTGTGCAGAAGAGAATTAGCATTACTCAAACTGATGTAACTTGACTTGTCCGTTGTTTATATAATTTTCAGGTTAGAATTACATCCTTAAATCTGAGATCCATTGTATTTTAGATTGATTCAGTACTTATCACCATTATTAGTGAATTTGTCTATATCCACTCAATAATAGAAGCTATTTGTACTCAACCAAAGGAATCATCCTTAATAAATCAATTTCTTTATGAATATTTAGAAGTTATTTGCAGATATTCCAGTGAGTGGTAGCAACTACTCAATATCCTTTGATAGTGTACTAAAATATCTTTTGACATAGCACACAGGCGGTAACTGCCTTGTATCTAGATTCGAGCAGACACTGAACACAACTAGAATCAAACTTTTGTAGTTTATTTGTAAGTTTTATAAATGTATAGACTCCCATTTTTAAGGAATATAGTTTTACTAATAAATTTAACTTTCTCAACAAGGAATTTGACCAATGCCGGTACAAAGATTAGAGTATGATCTTATTCACTAGATTGGAACAATTATTAGGTATTTACTCAAATATATAGACAAGTAAAGTCAACATCCATTAAGTACATGACTAAATTGAGTCAAATAAGTAGGAAAAGGGGTTGGAAACGTTCCATTACCCACAACATTCAGTATTTGTAAATAATGATAAAGTTAATTGGAAACTCACCGAATCTATAGTCACTTCAACACATAATTAGCACAACTAAGAACTTTCACTTTCCAATTTTTCCTTAGTTAATTACTTATTTTCCGATATTGGATAGGGTTTATAAATAGCCCTATAATTGTAAGATTCCTGGGAACCTTCTTTTCATACCTTTGATACCTCCATTTTGATAAATGATAAACCGACTAATTATTTGTGTTATTTGACCATTTTGTTTTATTTTGTGTTTTAATTCCTAAAAATGGCGCCATTTCCTACCCGCCATTTTTAACACCCCCTACCTATATGTATGTGAATTTAAGGCCTATTCTTGTCCCTATCGGTCCCTAAGTCCCTGACAACTACAGAATTTTAAACCATTTCATAGTGCAATGAGATGGGTCCCTAATTAGGTATCCCCGGTGTAAGGAATACCCTCCTATCAGCTAGCTACGAGACTTCGGGAGAGCTTCTCCCTTCCCTAATAGAAATTTACCTGCCTATCAACCTACAAACGTGTCCTACTCTTGGTTTTTGGGCCAACATTTAGTTAAAACCCCTAGCTTCTAAAACGCCGAGTGGGCAACCCGTTATCCTACTTTCTAACAGCCCAACGTGATAAACCTGATTGGGAGGGAACAGGTTTATGCCCTAACCGAGGTTTAGTTATACGAGGCGGTCTTCCAAATCGTCCAGTGAGATTAGATCTCTGCGCCTTTCGGACCGTCGGCTCTGGGCTCAATGAAAGCGCTTTCATTCAACTAAGCAACTAAACTAGGTATTCTCTTAACAGAAGCCCACTTGACTCGTTGCAAAGCCAAGCTCCAGGACCTACCCCGCAAGGTTCTTACAAATAGCCCTTAAAGAAACAAATCAAAATATCTATTTGAACAAGAAACGAATTCTACCCTCTATCCACTTTCGCAGATATCAGGCAAAACCCATATTCTCGTCAAATCGCAGCTAATGCTCAACTACTCTAATATTTAATTAAATTTACTGGGGAAATCTACTTATTTTGTGAATTCTTCAAATTAAACTATATACGTTAAAACCGAACTTAATTTTACCATTTCAAGCTCGCAATAACGTATTTTTCTCAAAAGATTCGCGGGGAAATATGCGTTCCTAAGCCTCATGAAGAAACCTTGCGCCCAAACACTTTTCTTGCAGACTACTTCTATCTTGAGTTAAAATAAACTTCTTCAATGATGCCGGCTTACAGAGGTGAGATTGGCGCCCGGCTGCACAACGTTGTCCCCCAAAGACCGCAGATGAAAAAGCCTCGAATGTCCCTTCCTATCAGTTTTATGCAACTGCCTCTTGTCTATGTGTGTGTAAAAATCTCGAATCTTCCATGAATTCCAAGCTCCCCCTACCTTACTTCCTGTATTGCAACTATAATAATTCTATTCTCCCGAACCCTATATCCACCGAAATAACAATATAAATAGTTAATGTAAAATATACCTTATAATAGCATGATTTTATACATAATTCTTACAAAATAAACTATTTCCACGCAATTACTTGTGCTATAGTCTAGCTTAATTAATAATTATTTTCTACTTTCTTTATAATCGACATAAACCAAACAGTTCAGCTCGTTGCCGATCATATCCTTATCTTCTTTTCCTCTATTATCAAGATTAATTTCACTATTCATCCATTTTCCGTACCCCAAAATGTTACAATCAAACGAACAGAAAAATCAATAATGGCAAAATAATTCCTATACTGGCAATGATTCGTTTCCCTCCAGCTTTGGACAAAATATCACGTGACATCCCTGTGCTACTATTGGGCAGTCAATTCGATCACGCCACTTTTCCGTGTGAATCTACCTCCTAATTTACTAACAGGTGCAAATATCGACGGAACTTCTACCATAGACCAAATTTTCTATCATAGACACTAGATCTATAATTCAAGTGGCCTATACACTTGACAGCGAATAGTTACCTATTAAAAATAAATCCTATATTTACCCTTCGCATGTTTAAAATTATTATAATAAGCTAATATTTATTCTTTAACTAACGAACTTCACAATTATTTTAAGCCCTCAGTTCTTTGCGTACTAATAATAATATCATTGCAATCGGAACGTTTATTCCTTCGGTGTCATTACTTGACGTTGTCAAAATGACATTATTTTCTTTGTTTACAATTTATAGAGCCAACAATACGCTGCCGTTTTCAATAATTAAATTTACCAAATAACTAGTAATATGCAACAAAACTACAGTTTACAGACTCAGTTCAAAACCTCCTGAAGATGACAAGGTTAGTTCAATTTCTCTCCTTTTATCATGTAAATATTTGAGAAGAAATAACACGTTCATATTTGAACTGTTACAGCTCGACCCCAAAATTCTTCATAGGTGACAATACTACGTGTTGAATCCGGAGTAGAATTTTCTTCCTCAAATTCTCAAATATTTTCTCTCCTTTTATTACTATTATTATTATTTTTTTTTCATTTAATTTTACTCATATTATATTCCCAAAATCTAAGAATGTTGGGTGTGCCCTAGTGTAAATGTAATTTAGATTGTAGAGTGTGTTTAAACCAAGGCTATACCAGAAATTATTAAGCGAGCTATAAGTATTTTTTATTTCTCTTGTCAATTACGACTTATGCAATACCAACACTAGAGTTATACCGTAATGTGCAAGATATGGGTTGTGAGGCCATAAACCATAATGGAACTACTCAGACGCATAGGCCCTTTTCTAACCTTATGAAAAGCTAACGAATGCGAAACGTATCCGTCTGTAGTACTCTATCACAAAACAGTATCCCTCCTTCTCTCCGCCAGGTCACCTACTCTGTCGGAAAGTAGTGAGGAATTAACAATGTCCCTATATATCCAAGAGCTCACTTAAAACTCTTGAATAACCCCAATATAAACCTCGGAGAGTGTGTAGTTGCCGAATTAAGTCATAGCTTTGTTAGCTTCTTGTGGAGTATGAACTTTAGACAGATGTTTCACACAGGGACATTACAACCGCCAACCGCGTTTGTATATATTTTTTTTTCTCTATCCTAACACCAAAAATCCCACTGTCCAAAATTCAAGTTTGTTTAAGTGTGCGGGGCTTATCTCTTGGGACAATAATACGTTTGCATTCAGACTTCACATATGTTATAACCTGAAATCTATATTTTTTTTCTAACTACTTCTAAAACTACTTTCCCGCCACCTAAGATTATACCATAGCTTTAATCTGAATACAAAATCTTTCAAAAATATCGTTAGATGAATTAGAATTTAATTAATGAAGAAAAATTACGTCGACTGTCACCATATGACAAGCTACGCTAATTGCAACCCATGGTAATAATACAACATTACGCTTACATACGTTTATGCTAAGAACTAAACTTTACACTAAGCTCCCTGCCTCTACGCATCTCTTACGCAATGCATCTTTATTCGTACGCCAATATTCGCATTGCACATGTATACCCCTTATCTCCTTCAGTGTTACTTATCCTTTAAGACTTATAAATTCACAAATCATGGCAATATTCCACTTCAATCTTAAATTAAGCTACCTAACTAACAACCAGTCACACTGTCAGCCCCATAATTCGTAAACTTCGTTGACCTATTATGGATTTTTTCTATTGTTTTGTAAATTTACGTATTAATTTCTATAACCTACTATTCCTACCCCTTTTGATATTGGAAAACCTCTAGCCACTCAACCTTAGAAAATACAAAATTACCTATATTTAAGAAAAAAAACACAACCGGTTTTCTATACATACTTAGTTATTATTAATTAACCCCCCCGATAGAAAAGCCGCCAACACTCCCCTCTATCTGACCTTACGAGTGACTCAAGAATTAGAATAACCATTTGGTTATTTTGGTTAATAGTAAGTTCAACTTTCATAGTTTGATAATCTAAATTTAAAGTATAAATATCCCTTTCGAGAATTCGTGTTCCTTATTGGAATAATTCTGATAATAGAGTCGTTATTACTGTAAGCTCAGATAGGCTTTTCCCGTGCCCAACAAGCTCTATACAAAATTACCCCATCATCGTTTATTAACCAACTTAAAACTACGTTTACTCTCAATTTACATAACAAAGTTTTTTTTGTTTCTATCAAGATAATTACAACTTAAAATTTATCATTTATAATATCTAGACAAGTGTATAGCGTTAAACCTTCCTCGTTCCTTGCCAGTTTTAGGATCTATTAGTAAATATACATTTTTAAAAGGACAAGCTCCAACCACATAAGGACCCTCATACAACGGTTCGAACTTTTGTGTTATTTTTAATTTAGCATCTGACTTGTTCAGCTTCCTTATCTTAACAAGGTCTCCTATCTGAAACTGAATAATTCGATATCGCTCATTGAATTTGTTTTGACGTAATTGACCAGCTTTCTTTAAATTTTCGCGGACCTTTTCTTTGATTACATCAACAGGTGGAGATTCTAAATTAATTGGTATGTTACTATCAAAAGATAAACTAGTGGACTCTCTATATAAAATCTCACAAGGAGTAAAACCAGTACTTTCGTGATAAGTGTTGTTATATAATATTTCTAGTTTGGGTAACATTTCAACCCAGCTCTTATGATTTGTCCTACAATAAGTTCGAAACAAACGACCTAATTCCTTATTTACTCTTTCAGTTGTGTTAGGCCTAGGATTTCTAACTGTGGTGTAAATAACCCTTACTCCTTCCCTTTTCATAGTTTCTTTCCATAATTTACTAGCAAATTGTGACCCGTTATCGGTCATTATAGCTTTGGGTTTTATTACACGAAAGAAATTTCTTACTTTTGTTAATACCGAAATAGCAGTTGCCTTCCTAAGATCATAAAACTTTACAAACTTGCTAAAAGAATCTTGAACGACTAAAATATAATTCATACCAAACTTTCCCGATGGCAACGGCCCATAAAGATCTGCCATAACAATGTCTCCTACGTTCTCAGTTATAATCGAACGACAAGGACCTACATACTTAGCTGTATCACTCTTCGTGACCTGACAATCATGACACCCCTTTAATAACCGTTTGACCTGTTTAGTTAATCCTTTCCAGAAAAACCTATCTCTAATATATTTAATAATTTTAAATGCCCCTTGATGACCCATTTCGAAATGGACCTGCCAAATAACCTCTTCTCTAAGCAGTTCTGGTAAGAATAACACTCTTTTATTTCCTTCCCCCGGAGAATAATATACTAATCCATCTAGTAGCGAACACCTCTTCAATATTTGACTTGACCTACTATTAAGCACAACCCCACTATTCAATTTCCTAATTATTTCGCCTATCTCTGTATCGTCCTGTTGAAACTTAGCCAAATTCTTTAATTTTACAAGTAAATCTTTGTTAGTTCTATTTTCGGTATAAAATATTCTAGGCGAGTTGGTTTTATCCTCCTGTAATAATTCCCCTTCTGGTTGATATCTAGATAATATGTCTGCTACTACATTTTCTCTACCCTTAACATGCTGAACTTCATATTGAAACTGTTCTAGGTAATTAATCCATCTAGTCACTCGAGCATTATATAATTTACTATTCTTTACAAATGTTAAAGCTTTATGATCTGTACGTATTATTACTTTGGCTCCCCGTAAATAAGTTTCAAACTTCTCTAAACAACAAATTATGGAATAGAATTCTTGTTCTGTAACTGTCCAATTTAATTGAGCCCCCCTTAATAATTTACTGTGAAATCCTAAAATTTTTACTTCCCCGTGACTATCCAACTGATACAAATACCCAGCTAATCCTATTCCAGAACTGTCAGTTTGTAAATAATAAGGTTTGGTAAAATCTGGATGATTCAATTCTACGGTTTCAATAAAAAGCGCCTTTACTTTTTCAAAAGCTAACTGTTCTATTTGCCCCCATTCCCATTTTTTATCCTTTTTTAACAACTCACATAAAGGTTTAGTATGGAAACTATAATTAGGTATAAATTTGCGATAAAAATTACAGAGACCTAAGAACGCCCTAACTTGTTTCAATTTCTTTGGTACCGGAAATAATTGTATAGATTTAACCTTTTCTGGATCCGTACGAATTCCTTTAGTCGAAATGATATATCCTAACATCTTTACTTCAGTACTCAAAAATTCGCATTTACTTAAGTTACAAGTTAAGCCTGCCTTAGATAATTTTCCTAATATTATATCTAAATGTTCTAAATGTTGTGATAATGTTCCAGTTGTTATAATGGCTA
Organism: Ephestia elutella; assembly: GCA_018467065.1. NCBI lineage: Eukaryota > Metazoa > Arthropoda > Insecta > Lepidoptera > Pyralidae > Ephestia > Ephestia elutella. The sequence goes on along the minus strand of CM031592.1, from coordinate 2,175,474 downwards.
GATCATCTAAATAATTTACGCAAAATTCCCTGACTTCGTGTCCTAGAATAAAATCCATTGCTCTACTAAAACTTCCTACTGACGTTTTTAAACCTTGAGGTAAAACATTATAGACATAAGATTTTCCATTAAATGAGAATCCTGTATACTTCTTACTAGAATCTGATATAGGAATTTGAAAATAGGCATTATTTAAATCTACTATACTAATGAATTTCGCCCCTTGAAATGAATTTAGAACATCTAATTGTAACGGTGGTTTCTCAGTTTCCGATATCATATGCTTATTTATCTCTCTAGCGTCTAACAACACACGTATAGACCCATCTCTTTTTAATGTAAAAGTCAACGGACTACAATATGGTGTGGAAGTTCGACTAATAATCCCTTGCTCTAGCATTTCTATTAACTTAGCCTCTACTTTGTCTCTATATGCATATGGTATTGGATACGTTCTCTTTACTACCGGTGAATGAGGTTCCATGGTAATAATGTGTTCATAACAATTTGCTCTCCCCAATTTGGACGTAAATAAACATTTATGTCTCATTAAAACCTCCCCTAAGGCTTCTTGTTTATTTTTATCTAATTTCAATTTGCATATTAATTCCTGAATATTTCTATCTACATTTTCTTCCACTACGGTCCTTACATCAAATTGCACTAACGAACTATCCGTACTATGAACGTTTTCCCCTTGAAAAATTTAAACAATTTCTTTTCATTTCCTATAATAATTTCTACCCCTTCTTCCTCTCTATTAAGCTTTATGGAAGCCTGGTTTTCTTTCATCCAATCAAACCCCAATATTAAGTTAGCACTAAGACCTGGCACAATCAAAACCGTTAAATCTCGCTGAAAGGGTCCTATTCCTAAGGTAACTAAAGCAATTTTCTTTATTTCCACACTTTTCTGACCTACTGCGGTTTTAATAAAGAATGATTTTATAGGCATAGTAGGAATCGTTGGTCTTTTTACTTTCAAACTATCCCAAAACTCGCCCGAAATACATGTTATATCGCTACCTGTATCTAATAAAGCTACAACGTTTTCATCAAAAATTTGAACTAATAACTCGGACTTAAATATGGGTGTATCTACTTTATTCGCAGCTTCCTCGTCAAAAACGGCGCTTACAATATTGTCATCATCTTCCATTTGTTGTTCTATCTTTAATTTTAATGTATCTACTATTTGGCTAGGAACGTGCGGAACTAAGATCTCTGGCGTACTATACCCTATCCCTTCTTTATTATTACTATTTCTAAAATCTAAGCTTATAGGTGCTCTAATTCCAGCCCTGTTACGTCCTAACGGTTTACCTGGAACCCAGTTCATCCTAATCATCATATTGTAATTTGGGTCCCCTGAGGCTGAAGCTGATCCGGAGACTAAAGTCTCAGCTTCCTTTAGTTTAACGCTTCACTACTATTTACATTTGTCTTATCTACTAAATTAACTACTTGTACTTCAGCTTCTTTTGGTCGCTGCCACTGCCTATAATTTTGCTGGTATCCTTTCTTCCTCTTTTCCCACTCCTTGAAATTTTTAGACGCGGTAGTGTTCGGGACCTCTTGCTTCTGTATGTCATCCATGCTTCTTAAGAATTCGGCCGCTTCTATTATAGTCTCTATCTTGCTAGTCGCCCAAACTTGCTGAATAAACTTAGGGTAATGCCGCATGATGTCACATATTAATTGCTTTTCGGGAATGTTATAACTTAACATCTGCGCTTTGCCAGTTAATCTCAAGAAATGATCCACCATAGTGGGCGTCTCCGTTTTGTTCCATACCCCTTGCACTATTTTTCGCCTCAAATCATTTTGTTCATTTTCGCCCCAGTACGCTTTTAGAAAGTCTGACTTAAAATCATCTAACCCGCTCCATCTTCCTTTATAAATACGCGCCCAATCTCTGGCATTACCAATTAGACACTCCAGTATTAAATCCATTTCGTTGTCCGATTTACCGGCCTTTTTTAAATAAGTTTCAAGATCCTCAATGAAGGTTACTGGATGCATCGATGTTTCCCCAAATTTTGGTTTTTCCAAGTTAATGTTTTTAACGTTACAAATTATATATTTCTGCTTATCTTCAACTAAATTGGACTTCCTAGATACATCTTCGTGTACGGGACTACTCTCCATTTCTACCTCATTCTCAAACGTAATCTCGTCTTCAGGCGCTTCCTTCTCCCCCTTAGTTATATCCCGAATAGACGTCTGAGTCTTCTTAACTTCTCCGCTTAATACATTTATCTTGTTATTTAGTACGCCTAATGTACGGTTTAGCATCCGCCGTATGGACAGAAGTTCTCGTGAACGTGTTATCCTTGTCCTTCTTACGGTCCTAACTGCTTGTCTACGTTCTTCAGTCGGTAGAGATTCTCTAGGGTTTAAATTCTCCGGCTGATCAGAATTATTTTGAATTTCCTCTGAATTCCCTTGATCTTCTACTGGTTCATAACGTTTCGGTACGCGACGAGTACGAATTGGTTTACCCATGTTGCTGTTCTTTGAGGTTCTTGAGTTCTTTTTTTTTTTTTTTGTAAGGTCAGATCTAAACAATATCGCACCAAATCTATTACCTTGGTTCTATGTTACCCAACATCTGGATGACACACAACCAAACTTCCAACTACTAGAGTATTTTTATGTTTTCGTTTAATGTATTAAAACTTACAATTTTTTTTTTTTTTTTTTTTTTTTTTTTTTTTTTTTATTTATCTAATTATTTGATTATTTATTTAATTATTTATTTATTTATGTAATTATTTTTTTATTTAAATATTTAATTATTTATTTAATTATTTATTTATTTATCTAATTATTTATTTATTTAATTACTTATTTATTTATTTAATTATTTATTTATTTATTTAATTATTTATTTATTTAAATATTTAATTACTTATATAACCATTTATTTATTTATCTATAGACGCACAACCCCAGATATATATCATAATGACAAAAAAATAATCTGTCTAAATTGAGTGAATAAAACTCTCACGCTTCGATTCACCCAAAAGAACAACTTAAATAAAATAACTCAAATTTTCCGCCAGATAAATTAACACGCATTAAACCGTCTACCTAGATATCTTTAAAATCTATCTTTATTTCTCTATGACCTCAATTTTAGTAACCCAAATTCAGCATTACCATAACTAAACTTACATAGTAAATCCCCAATTATGGAACAACTATAAACCTTAGTAACGTTAACTTGAACTACAGAATTATCCCTGCTGAATAATTGAATTGCAACAAATATCCGATTTAATCTATGTCCTCTCGACTATCGATTAGCGTCGTCGATAACTCTATGATTTCGTCTATGTCGCGTCCCTTATGTCATCTGCAAATGTCATTAGCACGACATGTCAAGGTTCAGACGAAATTAACTTAACTAAGGAAAAATCATTAAAATATTATATAAATATCAAGGTAGGCACTAATTTAGGCATATATTTAAGAAACATAAGTCTAGCGTGAGATGTATCTATGTGATTTACAATCGTGAGATGGTTTCTGATCTAACATTAATCCTACTTTCAACCTCAGTTTATTTTTCTTTGGCGAAAAATCTTTAAGGTATCTACTCGTTTTATTTTTTTTTTACGCAATGACCAAACCCCACTGAATAGAAAATTCCCATATATCTAACCATTCTCGCAATTTTGTGATAACTTCAATTGAACATTTAAACCTTCAAGCAATATATTCACAATGACAATTATAACCTACTAAAGAAAATTTTGCTAAAAGGTTTATTCCTTAGACAAAACGCTAATCTCCCTATATTTTTCTGTTTTAGATTCTTCCCTACTTACTAAAGTCAAGATTCGGAAATGTGAAACCCTGCTTGGATATACAATACTACTTCAGCCGTCTGCCAACTGTATGAAAAATACATAACCCAAGAATATAGCGACAACAGCCCTTCACAGATCTCCTGATAGAATATGAACGCATGCAAGCACTAATACTAGAATTCGGAAAAGTAAACAGTCGTAATAGTATCAAAGATTGAATAGTACCATGTAGACTATGGTAAGCTATATCCTAATAAACGACCCTTTAATCATTAAATAATAGTGAGTTGTTTCATTTTTCCTCCCACTATCAATTTTAGCTTTATTCACAGACTGGTCAATATTTATTTATGTAAACAAGCCATAACCCAAGACTACCAGACCCGCTGAATCATTAGTGATGATATTTTACAATTATAACATCCTACAAACTAACTTCCCTCTTTTGTTTATTGTCTGATATTAAAATTAACTAGGTAAGTATTTCTACCATGAAGTCTGTTTCAATGTAGACACATTTAAATTTAAAATTTTAGGTTGGTTCGTTTACTTGTAAGGCCAAAATTTAAGTTAGCCCACATAGTTAAGTTATTTATTCTCTTCCTAACATTTCCCTAACTATCACCGCTGTCTAACCATTTGTAATAAAATTACAAGGTAAGCCTATCTTTATTTTTTCTCTTTTAACAAATAAATACTTAAATCTATTCCTTGTTTCCAATAAAAGATTACACCTAGCCGTACATAAATTCTTAAAAGGATAATAAATCTCAGTAGCATAAATAAAATCCGTTCTCTATCAACTAATCAATTTTAAAATGTATGTATTTATTTCTTCGCCAATTTAACACTCTTAAGCCTGAGACTTTACCGGTAGCGACATCTATCAAGTGCAACGGTAAGTTAAGGACGACTCAATCTATCTTTTTTTTTTTTCTCGCCATCTATAAACTACGGCTGAACTAATACCTAATACACTAAGACTTTTACATGGAATTTAATACGACCCCTGATAGTTAGATGGCGCTAACTCGAAATGAAACTTCTATTTTGTTTAGGCTGAGTAAAAATTACAAATAGATTTATTATATTTTCCTTTATTTACTTATAACGGATGGTAATTTAATCTAAATTACTTCTATTTATTTATTCTTTTTTTTTTTATTAATCATCTCATATTGAATAGGCTGAATGGTATAATCAATTTTGCCCTAACAAAATTTTTGACATAATTAAGAACGCGACTGTCAACTATTGAAATGTCAATTAGGTGGTCGCAACTTCATAGGAAAAAATTGATCTATGAAACGGAGTAGCGATTTGATGGTCGACTATTTCCATCTCATTCGTACCTGCAGTTCCTCGCATAAGTGCATCTCTATCGGTCGGTACCTTCGTTTTGACATCTGTATCGGACACTTTTTTGAATGGGAGTCCTGTCTCTTATAACGCAGTGATTTCATTCTCGCTTTGTCAATTATGTTGTGTGAATAAACAAATGATTTTATTAATCAGTATACAATAACTATTCTACTCTATTAGAAAAATCATTTACTTCGACTACGATAAGGCAATCTTAAAGGATTAACGACACACTAACGTTGGATTTTATAGATACGTAATGAAAGGATTCTGCCTTACTCAAGAAGACACATAATTTTATGGTTACGAAGACTTCCTCAACATAGTATTCTATCAACTCTCACCACAACAGATGTGGCCCCCAACGCTCTCTCACGCTGGTGGCCATTCTACCTCACAATACCAAGAACCAACATGTAACCAAAACCAAAGTGTTTACTAACTGTTTATTTTATTTTAATTTAAATCCTGGTCAAAAGTACTATCTGAAGTAATAATCCTGGTCACGGCACCAGATGTAACAAACCCTCTAGTCAACGTCTCCAAGAATGGTTAAATCCCTGGTTACGTCACCCAGAAGTAACTATTCTAACCTACTCAATATCTACTCTTATTTGATTTATCTTTAACCTAGCTTGAGAATAACCTAAGTGTGTGTTTACATATTAGTTCTCGTAATATTATGAGTTGTGCTGTGATCTCCTAGTGTAGTTCCCTGATTGTATTCCGCAATGAACCTTGGATCTTTTCGAAGTGCTATGTCGGGAGCCTATTATTATAACCTGGATTAAATGTCTTACTACTATGTACTGTCTGTGTCTTAACCAACCTTATATACACTACAGGAATTACAGATAATGCTAAGGACTATCTATAGATATTAAAACTAAATCTTACTTGGCTAATTAATATTATTGGTTTGTCTTAAATATACACTTAACACTACTAATTATTGAATTATTAATTAATAAGGTGAGCTATGAGGTTTTCCAGCTTTTGAAATACCGCAACTTTGAAAGATATCTACTAACATATGTGTCTTCCTAACGCTTAACTTAGATAGGTGAGTATAAGGTATATGACCAATGGTACCGATGATGGTTTTATTTGCCTTAATAGAATCTCTCAGCTTATAGTTGGGTCTAGTATGGACCAGGCCCCGCTAGAAATGTTTATATAAGTAAGTATGTGTTTCTTAAGGTCGGTAAAAATATGTAAGTATGGAAAATGCAAATATTGCTACAAAATTGATAATTCTCAGCTTTATTAACTAGATCTGGCTTATGGAAACATGCCCCTCCGTCCGCATGTTACAGTAATCCTCGTCTCCAAACTTGGACGGATTTCCTCCAGATGCTCAGCTATTATATTCTTGATTTCAATATAAATAATGAATAACTAAGGTCTGAACATAGTTTAGTCTGTCTGTCCTTGTATACTTAGATAAAACAGAGAGGAGAGACAAAAAGTCTCCAAGTGACTTATCAGTTTCACAATTATGGATTTATCCTATATATTGTGATCAGCTGAGATCTTTTGTTTTTATGTTAAAATTTAAATGATTAACTATATATCATATATGAATTCAACCTTACAATTCATTAATGGGATACTGATAAATCTGATCTCTGAAGGAGAGTAAGTTATTAAAATTAATTAATAATAGGGATAGTGGTGAAGTACTCATACTTTAATTATGTTAGAGTTATAATGTGGGTTTACCAACAGGTGGTAATAGGTAAGTTAAGTGTGCAGAAGAGAATTAGCATTACTCAAACTGATGTAACTTGACTTGTCCATTGTTTATATAATTTTCAGGTTAGAATTACATCCTTAAATCTGAGATCCATTGTATTTTAGATTGATTCAGTACTTATCACCATTATTAGTGAATTTGTCTATATCCACTCAATAATAGAAGCTATTTGTACTCAACCAAAGGAATCATCCTTAATAAATCAATTTCTTTATGAATATTTAGAAGTTATTTGCAGATATTCCAGTGAGTGGTAGCAACTACTCAATATCCTTTGATAGTGTACTAAAATATCTTTTGACATAGCACACAGGCGGTAACTGCCTTGTATCTAGATTCGAGCAGACACTGAACACAACTAGAATCAAACTTTTGTAGTTTATTTGTAAGTTTTATAAATGTATAGACTCCCATTTTTAAGGAATATAGTTTTACTAATAAATTTAACTTTCTCAACAAGGAATTTGACCAATGCCGGTACAAAGGATTAGAGTATGATCTTATTCACTAGATTGGAACAATTATTAGGTATTTACTCAAATATATAGACAAGTAAAGTCAACATCCATTAAGTACATGACTAAATTGAGTCAAATAAGTAGGAAAAGGGGTTGGAAACGTTCCATTACCCACAACATTCAGTATTTGTAAATAATGATAAAGTTAATTGGAAACTCACCGAATCTATAGTCACTTCAACACATAATTAGCACAACTAAGAACTTTCACTTTCCAATTTTTCCTTAGTTAATTACTTATTTTCCGATATTGGATAGGGTTTATAAATAGCCCTATAATTGTAAGATTCCTGGGAACCTTCTATTCATACCTTTGATACCTCCATTTTGATAAATGATAAACCGACTAATTATTTGTGTTATTTGACCATTTTGTTTTATTTTGTGTTTTAATTCCTAGAAATGGCGCCATCTCCTACCAGCCATTTTTAACACCCCCTACCTATATGTATGTGAATTTAAGGCCTATTCTTGTCCCTATCGGTCCCTAAGTCCCTGACAACTACAGAATTTTAAACCATTTCATAGTGCAATGAGATGGGTCCCTAATTAGGTATCCCCGGTGTAAGGAATACCCTCCTATCAGCTAGCTACGAGACTTCGGGAGAGCTTCTCCCTTCCCTAATAGAAATTTACCTGCCTATCAACCTACAACCGTGTCCTACTCTTGGTTTTTGGGCCAACATTTAGTTAAAACCCCTAGCTTCTAAAACGCCGAGTGGGCAACCCGTTATCCTACTTTCTAACAGCCCAACGTGATAAACCTGATTGGGAGGGAACAGGTTTATGCCCTAACCGAGGTTTAGTTATATGAGGCGGTCTTCCAAATCGTCCAGTGAGATTAGATCTCTGCGCCTTTCGGACCGTCGGCTCTGGGCTCAATGAAAGCGCTTTCATTCAACTAAGCAACTAAACTAGGCATTCTCTTAACAGAAGCCCACTTGACACGTTGCAAAGCCAAGCTCCAGGACCTACCCCACAAGGTTCTTACAAATAGCCCTTAAAGAAACAAATCAAAATATCTATTTGAACAAGAAACGAATTCTACCCTCTATCCACTTTCGCAGATATCAGGCAAAACCCATATTCTCGTCAAATCGCAGCTAATGCTCAACTACTCTATTATTTAATTAAATTTACTGGGGAAATCTACTTATTTTGTGAATTCTTCAAATTAAACTATATACGTTAAAACCGAACTTAATTTTACCATTTCAAGCTCGCAATAACGTATTTTTCTCAAAAAGATTCGCGGGGAAATATGCGTTCCTAAGCCTCATGAAGAAACCTTGCGCCCAAACACTTTTCTTGCAGACTACTTCTATCTTGAGTTAAAATAAACTTCTTCAATGATGCCGGCTTACAGAGGTGAGATTGGCGCCCGGCTGCACAACGTCGTCCCCCCGAAGACCGCAGATGAAAAAGCCTCGAATGTCCCTTCCTATCAGTTTTATGCAACTGCCTCTTGTCTATGTGTGTGTAAAAATCTCGAATCTTCCATGAATTCCAAGCTCCCCCTACCTTACTTCCTGTATTGCAACTATAATAATTCTATTCTCCCGAACCCTATATCCACCGAAATAACAATATAAATAGTTAATGTAAAATTTACCTTATAATAGCATGATTTTATACATAATTCTTACAAAATAAACTATTTCCACGCAATTACTTGTGCTATAGTCTAGCTTAATTAATAATTATTTTCTACTTTCTTTATAATCGACATAAACCAAACAGTTCAGCTCGTTGCCGATCATATCCTTATCTTCTTTTCCTCTATTATCAAGATTAATTTCACTATTCATCCATTTTCCGTACCCCAAAATGTTACAATCAAACGAACAGAAAAATCAATAATGGCAAAATAATTCCTATACTGGCAATGATTCGTTTCCCTCCAGCTTTGGACAAAATATCACGTGACATCCCTGTGCTACTATTGGGTAGTCAATTCGATCACGCCACTTTTCCGTGTGAATCTACCTCCTAATTTACTAACAGGTGCAAATATCAACGGAACTTCTACCATAGAGCAAATTTTCTATCATAGACACTGGATCTATAATTCAAGTGGCCTATACACTTGACAGCGAATAGTTACCTATTAAAAATAAATCCTATATTTACCCTTCGCATGTTTAAAATTATTATAATAAGCTAATATTTATTCTTTAACTAACGAACTTCACAATTATTTTAAGCCCTCAGTTCTTTGCGTACTAATAATAATATCATTGCAATCGGAACGTTTATTCCTTCGGTGTCATTACTTGACGTTGTCAAAATGACATTATTTTCTTTGTTTACAATTTATAGAGCCAACAATACGCTGCCGTTTTCAATAATTAAATTTACCAAATAACTAGTAATATGCAACAAAACTACAGTTTACAGACTCAGTTCAAAACCTCCTGAAGATGACAAGGTTAGTTCAATTTCTCTCCTTTTATCATGTAAATATTTGAGAAGAAATAACACGTTCATATTTGAACTGTTACAGCTGTACACTGAACTCTGCTCGCAATGTTTACATCATTTGTTTGACCAAATTCTCAGATTGACCACAAAGACATATCTGCTAACTTTTATGAAATATCTGCTAACCCTAAAGTAAATCCTAACTAATATTATAAATGCGAAAGTGAGTTTGTTTGTTTGTTACCACTTCACGCTTCATCTACTGAACCATCTTCCTGAAATTTCGCTTACACATAGTTAAAATTACTGAGAAGGACATAGGGTACCATTTATTTCGAGAAAAAACACTGTTCCCGTAGGAAATTCACGGAGGCGAAGCCGTGGGCAATAGCTAGTAATAGTTATTAAAAATAAATATATTGTCATGTTTCAAAAAACTCACTATTAATAGTAATATCATAAAATTCAAATTAAAGATCTATTTGTTGAACAAAAACCACTTGTCAATCAAAGATTGATGGTGCGCTCTGAGTCAGCGGACAACTCGACTTGTGACTCATGAGTCGCGGCTAAAATTACCACTTGCATAGTCGCAAATTAATGATGCTAACAGATGCAACACTTTGTACAACGAAAGATTCATTCTCATGCAGCCAAATATGTACTTAAATAAAAATAAGTGTAGTTTTATTACATACTAGCTTTCGACCGCGGCTTCACCCGCGTGAATTTCTTACGGGAACATCCCTTTTTCCGGGATGAAAAGTACCCTATATCCTTCTCAGTACTTCTAACTATGAGTATGCGAAATTTCAGGAAAATTGGTTCAGTAGATAAAGCGTGAAGAGGTAACAAACAAACTCACTTTCGCATTTATAATATTAGTTAGGATTAGGACTACCTTTTGTCCGTGGCTTCGCTCACGTGAATTTACTACGGGAACAGTGCTTTTCCCGGGATTAAAGATGTCTTTCTCAGTACTTCTATGTGTATATTACGCGAAATTTCAGGAAGATTGGTTCAAAGGGAGATTTCATCACGGTATTTTCCTTTATTGTAATCTGGCAGCAGATAATGGTCGATGAAAATGTCTTCCTAGTATGGTTTTACGAGGCCATCCGTGCTTCGGAAGAATGTTGAATTGGTTATAATCGTTAAATGGCAGTCGCTCGTTAAGACAAGCCTTTAGTCAGCTTAAGAAAACATCTGTTTTGCTATTCTCTCGCAAACACTTGATCAGATGTGGTCACTTCGACATCACTTTCGATTATAATTTGTCTTCCAGTTTTCTCGGTCGCAGTAATGAAATTAAGTTTACTACACAATTGTGAAAATTACATTAAAATCTGTCAAGTCATTTTTACTTGAAAGAGAAAGAAACTCCTCGCAAACTTTCGCGTCTATCACATAGGTTATGAAGGTGTAGTCTTTTTCTAACTGAATACCTAAATGTATTATGAAGATAACACTATATAAAATATAAAAAGTTTGACAGACAGACGGACAGACGGACAACAAAGTAATCTAATAAGGGTTCCGTTTTTGCCTTATGAGGTACGGAACCCTAAAAATACACATGAGTAGCCTTCATCACTCCCTCACGATTACAATAATCAAGATAATTGTAGGACCCGAAGCTAGACCACAAAAACCATGAAGATTGCTTACGTTCAGATTTTGAGTGACGCGCATCACTAGTCTGTAAAAAACAAAGCATTTTCAACCCTTTGCCTTTGGTATTACAGGGTGAAATTGACTGTGATTTGGGATTCATTTCAAACAGATACTTAAAACTAGATGTGTTGTATCTAGGATTGTAATTAAATGTTAACAATTTGTACAATATTCGAATAAAATCGAGGAAATGTTAATGGTTTTACAAATTCTGAATTGAAATTTAAACTTGAACTCTTGCTGAAATATTTTTGTTTCTAAATAAAATAAAAGCTAAGCTTGAATCTAATTACAAGACAGTTCCATAGCACTATCTAAAATACGTAAATAATCAATTTTATTCAACACCTTTATATTTTCCTTTTACAGCATTGTCTATGATTTTTGAGATATCAAACAGCATCAGGGACACACATGACATGAGCAACCGCCATGGCTGCTTCATGCTGTACCCGTGGTCCTATTGTTATGTAAGCTGATGATATCGCACTGATGATGCAGATAGAAGGAGATTGGTATGACGCCCAAATGCGTGGAAGGAGGCGCTGGAGGTCTTAACTTCTGCTGACCCTACATTAGGAGTTTAGGACACATCCAGTCTCCTACATCCCTGGTGAATGTAAATTCGTCGATGTATAGTCCCGTCTCGGTGACTGATTCGTCGAGCCGTGTCGCTGTACGGTGCGCAAACGCACGTCCGTGCGGTTGTTGACTTATAGACGTTCTTTTTCAAATTATTTGCGGTTTATTATAAGTTTTGTAGATTATAGATATAGCGATGAATGTACGCCATTTTATGCATTATAGTGAAAGCCGTAATCGTATTCTTCTTCTTGTACTCGTTTTTAATCTTGCAAGATAAATCCATCATGTTTTACTCACATACATCTGTATATGACACGCATACTTACATACATATACCTAGGTTGTATTTCCAACCGATGTTTAAAAGAAAAACGAAAGACCAAGAATGAGGTGATCAGATGATAGGAATAGAGCTAATTGACCAAGAATAGAGACGAAGAAAAAAAACAATATATTACTGATGAAGTCATTTGCTATTCTTAAAATACTTCTTCTTCCTTGTCTTATTTGACTCGCATGTAAACAATTGTTACAAATAATAGACGGGGAATCTGTTTTTGACAGCTGTAAACATGCTGACGCTACAACAGATCACAGACGGGGCGCAGGACCGGTTTGCGCCCGCGCAGGGTACTCTTGATTACGAGCGAGCCCTTCGGCGCACTGCACGATATTCTATTTATTTATATCCTCTCTTATTTTAAAGCTAGCGGGCTTTACACGAGTGTAAATTTCTGTAGAAACTTAGATCAGTATAAATAAATCAACTTATCTGAAGATAATTTCTAGTTGTGCGCTTGATTTGATACATTAATTATTTATTTTTACATTAATATAATAAAAGTTCTTGTATAAATTTAAATTAAACTTCTATTTTATGTGATACTAACTTTTGCCCGCGACTTCGCCCGCGTGAATTTCCCACGGGACCAGTGCTTTTTCCCGGGATGAAAGGTGCCTTATGTCCTTCTTAGTACTTCAACTATGTGTATGCGCAATTCCAGGAAGATTGGATCAGTAGATAACCAAAGCGTGAAGAGGTAACAAACAAACTAATTTTTGTGCTTATAATATTAGTTGGAATACATATTTTTACCTAGTTTATAACCGTCTTCACGCTTTACCACTAAAATCTATAATTTCAACTGTACAAAATATTTTCTTATTAACAAAATTCACATGAAATAACGTGCGGAAGTTGAATATGCCCTCAAAACTTAAACGGATGTAACATGTAACAGTTAATCAGTTAAATATATGACAGCAAACGATTCAATTAGAATGAGTAATTATCATAGAAGATACTTAATGGATCGTCCACTTTTAATTAACTTTCGATATATTGGCCCACACGCATGTTGTTATATAAGATTTTTAGCAGTTGTTTATCGATAGAACATTCAATATTTTTCTTTGTTATAAGTGTGTAATATCCTAATTTTTCAAACGAATTGTACGACTGATATATAGCCCACCCATCACCCTTACAATTAGTAATCAATAATATAAATAAGCTCAACCCTATCTATAAAATCTTTATGACTTCCCGAGCAAATTCTCAGGCTCCCCACCAATGGCAACAATAAATAAATCAGTAGTGACTCGTATACGAGTGCACATGATGCCCTTTCCCAGGCGACGCGACATATGCACTTCCCTGTAACTTAAGCCGAGATGCATTACCGAAACACTTGCATATAAGTACAGTCACTTCAACATACACAGATTCATTCCTTGAGTGCAAATTTCCCGCACTTTCCACGAGAGCGCAGACTTCTCAGCAGTGGTCGTTCCGAAATGCTAGTAGTTTGTAGCTTTGAGATTTGTAATACAATATGATTATATAATTAGTTTCCAGATGAAAAAGTGCCTTATTTGAAGGTCAACTTTCAATGAAGAATTTTGACTTTAGAGAGGAGATATTTTATTTTTATTTTATTTTATTTTTTTAGGAAGACTAACAGCTACAATTTAAGTCTTAAATGTATAAATAGAATAGCTAGCAAAGGAGCCACTTAAAGGTCCTCACAAATAAAAAACAGAATAAAAAAACGAAAGTTGAACACTACGAATACTACTATACTATGTACACATGTATGTATGTATGTCTGTGTGTATGTATACTATACTATACTATGTTTTTACAACCAATAGATTTCGTTATTCGAAATTGCTGATTGATACGCATATTCTCCCCATCCAGGCTAGCTACAGATGTCGTTAACTGTACACGTTACCAAGAAAAGTAGTTATTATATTTTACTTACTGTACTTAAAGTTATTTGCTAACATGTGTTCATAATTTGCAGTGTTAAAGCTCAAAGCTTAACTGCATAATAATCAATTTCACTTTTAATTTAAGGGTTTTGCCGACGGCTTCGTCTGCGGAATTTTTTCACCAGTTTCACATCCTAAGGTTGGAATGCACAAAATTCCTTTCACACTTACTTACGATACATAAAGAACCTTTTTGCAAGATTTCATGTTTCTTCGTTCAGCGGTTTCGTTACTGCGTTGATATCCCAATTAGTCAGCCAGCGTTCAAATATATGGATTTTAGTACTTCGCTAAGACAATCTAAATTTAAGATTACAACAATTGACACAACTTCATACTTGTGAATGATAAATAATAATGACCTACATAATTAACATACCTAGTTCTAATTAGAACCAATAAATAAACAAAAATTAAAGATAAATGACACTGTGACGATGACGATTTAAAATAAATGTGCCACCATTACTCACCCAAACCGAATCGAAAGGGGTACAGCATTCCCATAGCCGTCCTACCGATGCGTCTACGCAGCAATTTAAAAGGGTTAAGACAAAAAAGTTAATTCGAAATGACACCCCACATGCAGCCATCCGGCCGAGAGAAGATTATTCCGTAAGATCCGAGATAAAGCTGCGTGCACACATACAATTCACACAAAAGTAAAATAATCAATTTAAAAAAATGTTAAATTTATATAGTACTTATACTAGCGTTAGAATATAAAAAAGCTGAATTTATTTTCAGTAAAAAGTTTCACATTTCAATAAAATTTTATAAAACCTACTACATACTAATAAATTCTACCATTGAAACTTTCGTAGCACGTGCTACGCCGCGTAGCAGTTATTTTCTCGTAGCTTTAAGAAATAGCAAATTCAAGTGAAATAATGCTCACAAGACCGTTAGAGCTACGAAACAGCTACGCGCTTGCGTAGACATTGCTACGAAACTAATATTATTAAAGTAAATGACTGTTCCGAAGTATTGTTTAACAACTCGCCCCATAATTCGAGTACTTAACGATATAAATATCAAAAAATAAATTTTGTAATTGTGATGGAAGAGAAATGACCTCTAAATTGTTAATTATTGCGGTTTAATCCAGATAGGCCAAGTTATTAGTATGAATATAGAACATGGATGGCTATATAAACATGGGTGTCCTTATAAGACCTCCTAGATGTACCAACAAAGGGTATTAATTTTGAACAAGATATAGAATTAAATTTTCAAATTGACCGACATTCTAATGTGCCAGTATCTCAGATTAAGGAAATTGCTCTAAGGAGGCGGTGAAAACTCTATGGCCATTCGCTCTCCTTTTTTTAATCTCTTCATTAAAACATCACTGGCCAGTATGTCCCCAGCTTTAGAACGCATGTCATTAAAACTCGAAGAGAGCGTTTCCTCCCGTATTCGTTCGCCCGATTATAACCAGATGTCGGACATGATCTTGAGATGGAAAGCACTGACGTATGTGTGATGGGAGATTTTATTGTTATTTTAATTTCATTCGTATACGTCAGCGAGTATTACGTCAAACACTTATAAATCCATGTCCTTTCTGCCGTACACAGTACTATAATTTAAAAAAAAAAGTTGGCCTTTAAACAAAACGCATTAAGCCACATCTCTATTTCCAAAATAGTCGTTAGAACCTCATTATCGATAACTTTAAACAAAGAATGTTTTTTTAAAACCGATACGTCATCTAGTCCGGTGGTTTGCCGTAAAAAACGCGGTCCATCTATCTTCAGAGGCTATCGTTAATAACTTAGACATTCGTCAGATAAAATCAAGCTACTATATAAACTTATCGCAGCCACCATCGCGACGTCGATATCGAGTTGTCGATATCGATATAGAGATCTAAAACCTCGGCTCGACTTTGCCGATGGTCTAATCTGATTTTTATTTTGATGTGGCCCGGTAATCTGCTGGTTTTAAACTAGATTTTTCGTTTTTTGTATGTGTAGACAGGTTTGTAATTTTTTAGGTTTCTACTAATTGCAATTATCGAATTTCTTTTCTTATTTTTTTTTTTGTTTAAAATTACTCGCCTGCATATATATTTATTGATTGATAAAATTTTTTGTTACATAATTATTCGGTAATGAGATAATTATATCTATAGATATAGACAAAATCTAGATATGGAGATGAAAAAAAAACATACTTACAGACATGTCCTGATGAAAGTCGTCCAGTAGCTTTTAGACATAAATTACTGCTATTAAATATGTAGCGTTGCGCAAGTCATTAAGATGAACGAAATTGCCCATACTATGTTATTAGTGCACGTCTCAATGGCTCCTCATGATTTATTGCTTGGCAATTGATATTTTATCTGTAATTAACTTAACATCTGTTTTAGTCTATGATGTAAGCTTTGGCATAAATTTTTAATTATAATTTTATTTTTTCCAGTTTAGAACTTTTTTTTTTTATAACATAGGGCGGCAAACGAGCAAGCCTGAAAATTAAGAAGAACTAATTCAATTCAGTGATTTTGTGTATTTAATTTGCATTGCTACTTCGTATATTATAAGGAGATTTCAAACGCACACATAACTGATAAAAGGACATGTTATAACGTACATAATTCAAATCATAACAAGTCTATAAAAATCATTATTTAAGTAATTAAGAAGAAGCACATATAAAACACTCGATTTTACTAACATAATAGTAGAAATATACCTACTAAAATTAAAAAATAGAGTTTTTAATAAACCAATTTCAAGCACATTTAAATCGTCATTATTATTTACTAACTTTCCATATGTTTTACCACTTTTTTTTAATTGGGTGGTTTCTAGCTAGTCTCAATGCTGCATAAAAATCTTCCATACTTCTTCCACGCTTACTCATACTACAAAAAGATATTAATACTACAAATATCCAAGATATTCCGACAAGACGATTGAGTACAAAGCAAATTCTCTTACACCTGCGTCGGACAATATCCTTCAAGACAGGAAATTATAATGGATTCTTAATCATGGGCTTGGGGAACGGTGCTTGACAGCTAGTTGAGTGGACAGCTAGTTCGTGGAGCCAGTACACGAAGTATACTACAGTATAGCTATGTGGGCTGTACATAATCTATGTACTTAATGTTAGTTAAAAAATACATGAGAATAATATATTAAAGCTCCTCTGGCATTTAATGCCTGTGAATGCCAAGTATTTTTGATTTTGGTACATAATATAGAAACGTAACAAGCTAATTATTTAAAAATAAAAACACGACCGAAAACTTACATAGCCTATGTCACTCGGAGGAATGCAAGGAATCTAACGATACCTCTCACATCAAAATCTGTAAAGCCGTTTAGGACTTATTGTGGAATAAAGAAACTTACATACATACTTACATGAACCCTGAAAACATAACACTCCTTTTTTGGTCAGTCGTGTAAAAATAAAATTTCTCGTTGATTAGTAGTTCACATTCCGTATCAGAGGAACTGTTCTTATATCTAAAAGTGTGTTAAGCCGTTATCTTCTGCTATTATTAATTATCAGTTAAGCTAAATAGAAATCTTGGAGTTCTTAGCCTCAACACTGGTCACTAAGACGTAAGGAAACAGAGAAGATAAAAAACCATAAAGCATCACGGACTCCTTACATTCTTACAATCTTCACAGTCTTTGTTGCTCGAAGTAAAAAACAGTCGAATCCTTGCTTCGTTCCTTCAATCTAAAATTCTTCCCTCATATTTCTATAAGAAGAAGAACTTTGTTGTCTTTGTTTTTACAAATAAACGATTCATTCATTCATTCATTCATTCATTCATTCATTTGATCGGCTTATTTGAACGATTGTCTAATGCGCATATCTATGAGATCGCTATCAAGTTAATACGCCATATCAAGAGATTTCAATAAAAAGTCCGAGTTGTGAAAGCCCCGCGGAACCCGATACGTTGGATACACTTACGGACTGTCAAATCTATTGGCCACTTGTTACTTGACCGCAAACAAGCACTCTCCATTACTCATTAGTTAACACGTGTTTTAGAGCAAAAAGTTCAGACGGAGCGACGTTTAGGGCGATTGACATAGAGAGCGTCTTTTACTAAGGCCCTTCCATTCCAGTTCAGACCCGTATATTGGTGATATTTGTAAAGACTACTGCTCAATTATGGTTAGCCGGAATGCTTTCAAACTTTCAGTCATTGTGTGGAGAAGGGAGATGTTCTCACTTTCGTGTTGTTAAAGAACGGAAGTAAAAAGTATTTGGTTTTCTAAATCTATTCATCTAAATGCAAGTTTGGATGTTTATGTGTGAGGATGAGGAATGTGAGGATGTGTACATATTGCTGCATTACTCAACCGTGCAAAATTTACTGGACAGATTTAGATAATTGGTGCACGTGTAGAATAGCATATAGGGTACTTTTTATCCCAAAAATCCCACGAGAGCTGAGCCCCATCACCGTTCCTCGGTGTGCACATCTAGTAATAACATATTATCTGAAAATAATCATATTATATGAAAATAATCTTGAGCATATACCAATTGAAATAACATCTTCATAGAAAATGGTTACGATCGAACCTAGCGACCGGAGGGACAGCTTATTTTAATGTTGTGCGACGCGCAACGTCTTTTTTTTTTTTTGCTTCAAAGCACCTGTAAATCTGTGGCTGTGGCAACAGATAAATCGAACTGCACAGGCAGAAAAACATACAAAAAAAAATGCGGTTACACGAAGCTTCTACTTGTCTTGCCTTGTGAACACGGTTGCTTTATCTTGGGTATAATATGTCATGTACGCTATCTATAATTATACTTACCTAAAGCAGCTGAAGAGTCTGATTGTTTGTTTGAAAGCGTTTATTTCTATAACTACCAAACCGATTTGGAAAATTCCTATCTACAAAATTCTTAAGCTAAATTCTTAGCTGACATCGAAAGTTATATGCGGGATTAGGAGCGGGCTTCACTCAACAGAGAATTGTGAAAGGAAAAAGGGGAGGCCTTTGCCCAGCAGTGGGACACATCATCAGGCTACAAAACTTTAGTAAGCCTTTATAAATAGGTTATTGAAATTGGCCGTTGGTATTCATACAATCGTACATGTTCTTCATTTGTTATGTGGAGTACCTGACTGATGACATCCACAAATCATTTGCATTTCTTCTTACCGAGAAAGGAAAATTGCGACGATTCCCTCGTTTTTGTATCTCAAAGCGAGAAAGTAAACATTAGAAACTGGACTGCTATCATTATGGACACATTAATTGAAATGTGAGCGTAGTGTATATGCATCGACCTTATTTCAATGTACGTTAGCCTAGCTATTGGTATTACTAAAATCCTCATTTTATAGTATCAATTTCATTATTCAAAATATTTAATCCTCCAATCACGGCGTTTTAGATAGATATCAATGGGTTCGCGAAACGCGCGATAGACGATCTCGCAGACCACATCAACCAAATTTTAGAAAATAACAGTCCCCAAAACTTTTTCAGTCGAACCATGTTTCTGTTGACAAAAATTAACAATATCTTTTCTATTGATTTCAGATACGACAGCGCCCTATGTGCTTTACAAAGATGGCGTCGAACGAGCACCGCCCGGCACGCAGTGGGGCGGGGGGGTGTTGGACGGCGGCTACCAGCCCATGCAGCACCAGAGCATGCAGAGCCCGGGGGGACCCTCCCCGCAGCCCGAGCCGCAGCTCGCCTCCCCCGCGCCCTCGCCCTACCCCCCCGCACCACCCCCTCCAGACCCCACGGGCGCAGCCGACGACGCCGCCCAACAACTCGCACAACAACAGGCACAGCAGCAAGCCCAACAACAGCAACAGCAACAACAAACCTCCCCCGAACACATGCAAGTCGAACAGCAACTTCAAAGCCAACCGCAAACCCAAGACCATCTCGACAGAACACCCTGTTTTGTCCCACAACCAGACTTGCAACAGCAGTACGCAACGCCATACTTCAAAGAAACCAGACCAGCTAGCCACATGCTCGGAACTGGAGGCTTCCCTTTGCATTATCTCAAACAAAATGGAGTTCTTTCCCTCGAAGGTCCCATCGACCAATACGGGGCCCCAGAACTTCGGCATCTGCCAGACATAGTACAACCAGAGCAACCGAAACCGCGGAAGCACAATCCGAATTCCGAGCTGAGATTATTCAAATGCCTGACGTGCGGCAAAGACTTCAAGCAAAAGTCGACGCTGCTGCAGCACGAGCGGATCCACACGGACTCAAGACCGTACGGCTGCCCCGAGTGCGGCAAGCGGTTCCGTCAGCAGTCGCACCTGACGCAACACCTCCGCATCCACGCGAACGAGAAGCCATACGCGTGCGTCTACTGCCCGCGCTCGTTCCGGCAGCGTGCCATCCTCAACCAGCACCTGCGCATCCATTCCGGTGAGAAGCCATATACGTGCGGCGAGTGCGGCAAACATTTCCGCCAGAAGGCCATCCTGAATCAGCACGTCCGCACACACCAAGGCGAGCGCTATTCACACATATATGCCCTTCCCCGCTCCCCGCGCGCGCCGTCCGCACTGACCGCGGTCACTGCCGGCGACGCCTGCGACTCCCGCCGCCCCCCACACGTTCGATTCGGTCTCGCATCCATTGGCCTTCCTATCAAACAAATTCTCGGTCCCCTCGTCGCCCACCTTATAGAGGGCGCTCGCGAGACGCGGAACCGATCGCCGGACGATCCCGTAACGTTCCTCAGTTCGATTAACCCACTCGTCGGTAATCCTTACTCGGACGACTCAAACATGTGACTGACCAAAGTATTCCGTTTTTACAGACGTTTCGCCGCATCTGATATTCAAGAACGGGACGACGCCTACTCTATGGCCACAAGATGTGCCGTTCCCAGCGGACGAGAACAAAGAGGAGGTCCAGTCGACGTATGGCGACACAGACCAGAACGGCGAACAGCGCGGCTCATGCTTCTCCCCCGGCGACACGGCGCAGTATCCGGCCTACTTCAAGGACACCAAAGGACTCAATCACACAGTGTTTGGATCAGGACTATCATTACAATATTTGAAAGGAGGTAAACTCCCCGACGTCCTCGGTGGCCGTGCGATGCCCTTATACGTCCGCTGCCCTATTTGCCAGAAAGAATTCAAACAAAAATCAACGCTCCTACAACACGGGTGCATTCATATAGAATCTCGACCATATCCTTGCCCGGAATGTGGCAAACGTTTCCGACAGCAGTCGCATCTAACGCAACACTTGCGCATTCACACAAATGAGAAACCTTACGGTTGCGTGTACTGCCCCAGATTCTTCCGGCAAAGAACGATTCTAAATCAACATCTCCGCATCCACACGGGCGAGAAACCGTACAAATGCACGCAATGTGGTAAAGATTTCAGGCAGAAAGCGATATTAGACCAGCATACGAGGACGCACCAAGGCGACCGGCCGTTCTGCTGTCCTATGTCGAATTGCCGGCGGAGATTCGCGACCGAGCCAGAGGTGAAGAAGCACATTGACAACCACATGAACCCGCACGCGGCGAAGGCAAGACGAGCTGACGCCGCGAAGACTCCGCGCCCGCTGCCTCCGGCATCAGCTGTAGTCAAGCCCGAGCTGTATTTCCCGCAATGCTATGCGCCGTTCCAGCAGTTCCCCACGACCGGGGCCACAGAGTTCAAGCCGGCCGTGGGCCCGGGGCCGGTGCCGTGCCTGCCGGCTCAGTGACCCGCGCCGCCGCCGCGATGGCACCCCGGGCCGACGCACGCGCCGCCCCACCACGACTTGTACATCACCGACCGCCTCTACAACTAAACCATTATGGAACGATGTCCCAAAAGTTGTATGATTAGGCCTTACACCAGTATACGACTCGCGCTGCGAGCTATTTCTCATATTGATTATGGATCGCTGTAAAACACGCTTCGATCTGTAAATACCGACATGTTTATACTCTGAAAGTCTGTCAGTGTACAGTTCCAGTTCGTCATCATAGTGTTACCGTCGAGACGAGAGCATACAGTTTTTGCCCCGTAATATTAAGTTACCACGTAAGAGTTAGGTTTCTCGGTGATTCTTCTTGATACGGTCGAAATTTTCACTGAAATCTAAGCAGATTGAACCAGAGATTAGAATTTAAAACTCTACGTTGAAATCTAAATAGTAAGAAATTGATCTTTTACCATTTAACAATATTTCGCGATGAATGTCAGCACGTCAGTGTGCCTGTTTGTAATAAATATACATATTTTGTAGATATATTAAGTTAATTTTATTTAAGAGTGGGATATAATCTGGCAGGGGTAGTTGAAATTCAAGATGCTCAATCTTTAAAGTAATGGTAATTTAAGAATTTATGTGTAACTTTAGGTCCAAAATTTAAAAGTTCTCGGAGAGAATTACACCAGTATATGAATGAATGTAAAACCAAAAACGTAGGTTACCTTTTGCCATCTATACATTTATTTTGTTTGTTACTTGCTGACGATGAAACAGCAAGATAGCCGAGATATCTCAGAACACTAGTGCCAAATAGTGTAGTGATTTTCAAATTTTTTCTACCAGTTTCTAATATAGTTGGCCTAGTTTAGGTTGTTACCAGTTTTTTCGACGATGTGACAATTGAGATGCATTTAATAGGAAAGGGTCAGACTGAGAAAGGACTGTGATAGAGTAGGTTAGGTGTCTATTCGCTCACTAGCGTTAAATAGTGTGTTGTGCCGCGCGCGAGTAAAGGAACCCTTTTGGGTTCCAATGAATGTCTAAATTTGAATTTATTATTAATTTTCGCTTTCTTCGTGCGTTTATACTCGAAATTGCCAAACGTTAAATTTTATGTTCCTAAAGTATCGAAAATTGCATTTAATTTGCCATGGCCGGGCGATCCGGTGGCCTTCTCTTCTCGACTGATTGATGTAGATAAGTGTGAAGAAGACTAGAGAGTAGCGTTACTCGGAAACGTGTGTGATGTCGCAAAGTGCTTTGACGTAGTTTGATCCAGGAACGGAATATGCCAGAATATTATTTATAATTTAGCTTAGACTATCGACTCTCGAATTACCAAGCAATTCGACCATTCATCGCGAAATAACTTAGGCATTAGGGAGAATAAAGATATATATGATTTTTTAGCGTTGTTGAAATATTCTGACGGATATGCGTCCTCGGTTTTTCGCGTCCAAGTATAAATACTGATGTAGACATTAGAATCTTCCAGAATAAAGGATATATCAAATCAGCTGTGTAGAAAGAGGACAGGGACACATATATGAAATATATTGTCTCTGAAAACTTTTGATTAGTCAGTGCAGACTTTAAAGTGCAGTCAGGATATTTCATCAGGCTTTTTAACATTTTTATCATATCTGTTTGTATCTATAGACGACATATATAGCTTATTTTACGATATTATTGTGATGGTTTCGTTTTCCTACCGCATAATAAGAACTGTTACGTATTAACTAATAGATGTAATAGTAATTGAATTTGTGGAAGTCACATAACACATACCATTAATTTATCACTTTTTTAAAGTGAATAACGCAATATTATGTTTATAAGTGTGTTGATTTCTGACAAATTACAGCTCATTGGACCGTTATGGAAATTTTTCGCGAGTATTCTCAGCACCAATATGAGTTTCGGGTTTCAAGAAGGTTGAATTTCTAGATTGTTCTGCAAACAATATTGGTGGTAAGAACCTCAATCTACCGTTGCATAAAGCACGTTTTGTTTCCTGGTTATTTTTCCTATCAAACTTTTGGAGGTTTACGAACGAAAACACCATTCGAGGAAAATTAGATGTTATCTTCCGTGACTACAATTCTCCACAAAATGTGACGTGTGATCCTCCGAGATGACGCGCGCCGCCCCCGATTCCACAAGCCAGAAAATAATAATAAATATTTACGTTTCTAAAGATTGTTTCTAAAGCACGCGGAAAAATTGACAAAAACTCGAATATTCTCTACCGTCACACTTTGGAAAATATCTCGCCGCCATTATTGAAGCTGGTCATAGAACTTCCCAAAGCGAGTGACAGCAGCTATATACTTGGTTGCTTCATATACGAGGTCAAAATCCGTTTTTCCGTCTGCTCTAGGAACAGACTATACCTAATTTTCCACACACAACATTATGACAGCCTTACAATAATAGTTCATAAGTATTTTTGTACAGTTCACATAGTAAAAAATCGGGAGCGGCGCGGCGCGTCCTAGTACAAAGTTTGAATACAAGACAAGACAGTGCCATAGCCGTGAAATAACCTCAGATTTATACTTATTAGATTTTTATACCGATACAAATGGATTTAATTTTTAAATATAACAAAGGTGATTAAGTATACAGAGATTACAGATGATATTTTATACATTTATTACAAACAATATTATTAAAGGTAAATGTGAAATAGTCTTAATTAGTGGTACCTATTGCAACGTGCTAAGTACATAAGTATATGGAAACAGGTTTATATAAGTTACAGAATGGGAAACTGAGGTATATATTAACTTCAATTTTCTAACGAGGACAATTTGACCGGTCATCGCCATGCTTTTTGTATTTTATATATTCTTATGGCATTTTGATGTCTTTATAGACATAATGGTAGGTAATGGTATGGTTAGCGTCATTTTGTCAGCGCGTTGATGATATTTTCTTTCAGCGCTGTTTGGCCAACGCTTTTACATAACCTATCTACTACTCCACCAGCGTCATCTACTATTCCCCCACCACTATCAACTACTAACTCCCCGCTCCCATCATCTACAGTAACTTCAGTGCTACTCTTTCATGTTTACAGTTGTGTAAATTTGAAGCCGGCCACTTAAGACGCATACCAGGGGAAACCTGGGAATTCCTTCCAGATTAATTTGTAGATGTCTTCTGTTACTATACATTTTCTATTTAATTCCAAACTCTGGGAGACAAAAATCCTAATCATTGTGGCTCATTCTTTCTTTCATATAAAGCAGATTGATGAGAAGTTCATAAGAGTCTTCCTGTGGGTCAACATAATCGCCAACCACTCCTTGAAATTCGTTTCGTATCAGGGCTATGATTCTACTAATTATATGGTGTCTCAGTTGTGTATCAAAAGCCAAAGAAATAGTAATAAAGTTTGGAGATCTTTTAGAGATCTTGTCACTTTAGTTCAATTTCTTTGGCTCTTGAGAATTGAGACACGGTATCTCATTTGTAGTTAATAGAATCGGCCCCTTCACAACATTTCCAAGGCGTTTCATTTTAAGTCTTTTCTCTCTTATCCACAAATTTATCGTTTTCTGGTCTGAGATTACGGTAATAATTTATAGAAACTCAGAGAATGAAAAATACCGTGTAAAATTTAATAGTTTTTTTCGAATAGTCACTAGATTTTTCAGAGTTTCTTGTACAAGTCTGCTTGGTTCAGTTCATCTACTTCGATACCTGTGTTGTCTTCCTTACCACTTTGGCTTTTCCCTTGATGCTAAAGTATAAGATTAATTTTTACCTTGGCCATGTTCGACAAATATTTCTATTTTTATTAGACAATTCCTTTCAAATATATATTTTGTGATTAGTACCCGTCTCTGTTGCTGTAGATTTTTTATTAAAATGGCGTCTAATATCTTAATGTTGGTCTTCCTCTTTCATTTACCATTCGTTTTCAAGTTATTGTAAATACATATCATTCGAAATTTCTCAGGCAGTGTTTCTCAGGCAATATTTGTATATTAGATAAGCTTTCATAATCCAATCGAACTTTAATAAGTGAGATCTGTCGATGTTTAAAAATCTGTGTTTGTAAACGTCGGGACTTTAGCTTAACCAATGTAGAAAATTCACCCGCGTTTCTTGTGCGTTTGATATTGTACAGATCTGAATAGCCGAATATTGTCGGCAAAAAATCGCGATAGGAATTCTCCCTGGCTGTTTTGTTCATATTGCTCACTTTTGTTAAGTTTTGCTCAAATGTGTGTGTATGTATACCTACTTTAAAGTTATTCTATTAGTTATACTTAGTACGAGATTTGTAAAATATTTTTTGAGAGCACGGTTTGCTTTTCTTTAAAACTATTTTTGTTAAGTAGTGAACCAGTTTTATTTCTTGGAATCTTTTAGTGATTACGGGAATCTACCATTGGAACTACCATCGTAATCGTGCCGTCCAAGCCGAAATTTCGTCAATCCCGAGTAGCCTCAACAAAGATTTCTTTAATTCTTGCCAGTAATAAAAATATTTTAACATGTTCCTAGCTTAAGCTACTTAAATACTTAATCTGTATACGATTGTTTTGTCTCCCATAATGATAAATCTGATATATCCCGTAGAATAGGTTCTTAATTTTTACGAATTTGGCGCAAAATGGACTTAGAATGTCAGTAATTAAGGAAGCACATTAATTAGTTTTAATTTATAAAAAAAACACTTTGATTTTTCAGCGTATTGTCAAATAGGTTACCGTTTTAAAAATTCAAAACTCAATCTTTTCTGCTTCTATGTATCCGTGTGCTACATATATTAAAGGTAATATACTTAATTTGTATACTTTAAGTTGTTAACGATAGAAAAGGAGAGAATAAGATTGCATTGTGGAAGTATACTTTGCATATAATGATAATTATATCAAATCATGTCAATTGTATTTAATACAATTCTACAGCAATGGTAGTTAAACTGAAACATTGCTTGCTTGGCAAAATATTAATATCTTAGTGTAGGCAGTTTGGTAATAAAGAACGTTCATATTTCCTTTTGAATAAATAATGCATTTAATTGTGATCTCAGCAGTTCAAATGTAACGGCAAACCCTTAAATTTGGAACGTCAGATGTGATTGGTCAAGGAATGCGTTATGTGATTAGTTATTTAATCATATCACTATCTTATTGGTCCAAGCATAACTTCGAGTAGTATACCGGTCAGCGAAAATACTGATATCACTCTGATGTTCCAAATTCGAGGCCAAGTTTTTTTGATTGGCGATGACTAAATTGTATGAGAACATGATGTTGGTTTTAATTTTTAGTGCATACATATCTACATAATTACGAATCTATAATATAGTAAAGAGTTGGCTTGTATTGTCAGCCAAGTCACATTTTTAAACTTTACAGAGCGATAGAAGAAAATTTCAATACGTATCGATTAATCATTAGAATTGGATTGTCTTCAGGACTTGATTTCTTATCGCACTGTAAAAAGTTACAATCTTCTCGATGTGTGGTTGTATCCACGTTTTGATTGGTGAGTTTAGAATAACGTTTAGTTCATAGAACGTTGGCTACGAATTATTAGACGTCTTCCATTTTAGTCTACCTGCGTAGTTTAGTGTTATGACGTTTATGATTTGTGTCATTATTTAGTTTTCCGGTAATACCGCGTTATTTAGGCACTTTGCGCACTAGACAACCATTATCTAAAGAATCCATGCTGTTTGGTTATCAGTTATCAAAGTATCTATAATTAATCGTCGTAAAACCACAACTAATCGTGGTCGTAGTCGTCTAGTGCGTGAGGGGCTTTAGCATTATATTTTGTACAGTTCAAACGATTTTATATCAAAAAAGGATTTATTGTCTATTTGCCGTTAGCGGCTCCAGTGCAATACACATTGAAAATTGGAAAATATTTTTCAAAATATTCTATAATTTATTATTAAAAGTTTATTTTAACTACATAGTTGTTAATGTGTAACATGAAATAATTGGTAGCCAACTAAAAAGGCCTATGTTTTATTTTTAATTAGGCATCTAATACATTGTATATTGTATACACTGCCACTCGCCAACCGCTGTCAGTTCCAATTTTTTTTAACAATAGATACTTGTTAAATACAGTTCCACAATAAAATAAGTGTTGTTGAATTTTTTATAAAAGATGAACATATTAGAATAATGATCTTGTAGTCTGGATTCATTTTTTGCAGATTTTATTATGTGCAAAGGTTTTTTGTCAATAGACAAGGTACGGCGCTCGCCTTGCTTATTTTTGCTATACTTATTTGAAGCAATAAGTGAAACAGTTTAAGTATATACCAGATAGTACAATAGTTATACAGATTATACAAATATATACAAATACAATAGATTATACAAAGCCGTGATATATTATACACATTTTTTTATTAAGAAGCAGACGGGCGGCGTACCTAGCATGATTGGTTTCATTACATGGGTGCTGTTATATGATTAATTGTACATATTTATTGTAATATACAACAATAGACTGGTACTTTTACACTGTTGTTAGGTTTCTACAGAGTTATTCCTGGAGCTGTCATGAAATTGATTTTTTTACATTTTTTAATTTTGTTTACTCAATTTTTTTCACGTTATTACTAATATTTGTAATTGTATCAAATAATATCAGTAATAATTTGTTTTAAAAAAGATTTTTGTGTATATATATATATATATCATATTCTTCAAGATATTTCCAAATTAAATAGATACAAAATAAATAATTAAAAATAAATAAATAGATGCAAATAAATGATTCTATTCTATTCAAATTTTAGTTATTTTTAACATAATTCAATATTTCCAAAAATGATCAAATTCTACACAGCTCCAGTCCACATGTTACAATAGAGTATATTTTCGTACAGACCTACAGAGACACCGAAATAGACTATATAAAATTCATTTTAGGCAATCCCAGAATACAAGATCGAACTTTTTACACACAACAGATAAAACATCTTACTCAATTTTTTTTTACCACAGTATTTTAATTGTCTTACGATAAAAAACAGTTGGTTGCGAAATGGTCACAGACATCCAGGCGATAAATTAAAACGTTGGCATTTTAAGAAAAAAAAATTGTAAATATATTTTCTATATCTTCCAAAATGAATAATATCAGTATTAAATACAAAATTCGACTTTGTTTAGGTCAAAAGTGTATGTGTGATCTACGTATAGAAATTTTTGCTTAGACCTTCTTGGTGTAATTTTTGAAATATGTTTATTAACTTTTTTTTAATTATATTATTTTCTCTTTAGATATATTTTACTCGATTTGTAATATTACATTGATCTTGCCTAGACTTGCATTTATGTTAGTTACGTATTATGTTTAAAGTTGATACCATCGTATTTATGTATATTATTATTGCATTAAGGGTTTTGTTTGTTTTTTTTTTCATTAATAGAAGTAAAATGTTGTAAAAAGTAAGCTCGTTGTATTTTATCAAATAAACACTTTTTAGTCCAACTGAAGCAATATAATGAAGTTTTATTTTCACTCCACGCCACTAGCCCGTAACTGCACTTCAATTAAATTATTTTAGGGATCCATATTAATAAAGCAACTCCTCCAATTGTATGTCTATATGTCAAGAAGCTTTTTGCCAAAGAGCAATTTTCTGACAGCTAAATTAAGAAAAAAAAATCAGTATGAAAACGTCTTAACAGGTGGCGTTTTATAAAAAGCCGTAATAATGGCTGTAGCTATATTGTGCGCTTTTCCTTGTGACAGTTGCACAAACTACAATATTGATACTTTTTAGATGTTTTTTTTATTAGGTTTTATTTCAAAGAAATGCTAATTCCGTGCATTTTTGCTTTTTGTATGGACTCGCCTTTTGTTAAGCGCCATATATAAAGTCATCTGAAACGATTTTTTTTAATTTGGGTCTCGGAAAATCCCTCATTATTATTCGAGTGATAGTTTTTTTTTTATACAATTAAACAACGGAGGTTTATTAGTACAGGTGTTTTAAGTCGCTTACTTAATAGCAAGACATTGCAATGACTTATCCACTTTTACCCATACGGGCACCTACCTACTGTGGAGATTCCATCATAGTACAATCGAATTATTCGAGTTTTTTGTTAAAATAAAATAACAGAAAGATAAAACTTCTTTTTTAACTTTTTGATTTTTTTGCCCGTCTGTCCCTTGTGCCCACGGTACCCCGGCCATACACCTGATAGTAAGGTGGGACTTTGAAAATTAAACGGACCACCAAGGGTATACCCTAGTGATGTGATTACCTATCCATCTCTGGCATGGATAACTCATAGGTGGATAATTAAGTAATAGAAAATGCATGTTAAATATATCTGACTAGCTGTCGCCCGCGGCTTCGCCCGCGTGAGTTTCGCTTAGATGAAAAATCTCTCTTGGAGCTTTTCATCAGATGTTCCAGATCTTCAATTTTTATAGGTACGTCAGCGGAAAATGCTCATCAGGTTGAACGATTTTTGCTAAGGCGCCATTTCCATATATGTTATAGTGTAGCTGGTCTCTTGGAGCTTTTCATCAGATGTTCCAGATCTTCAATTTTTATACGTCGGCAGAAAATGCTCATCAGGTTGAACGATTTTTGTTAAGACACCATTTCCATATTACTTATAGTTTAGCTGTTCCGTTATGGTTCTTCATCAGGTGTTCCAGTTTTCAAAATGAATTATAGCCTATATGTTGCCCAGGCTTAATAGCTATACAACAAAAAAGTTTCATTCAAATCCGTCCAGTAGTTTTTGCGTGAAACGCGTACATACATACAGACAGACAGACAGACAGACAGACAGACAGACAAGAAATTCCAAAAAATTTTTTTTACTTTCTATTGTTCTTTTTAGGTCTCCCTCTATCCATTTCAGTCAAAAATATTAAATGTACAGACAAAATATTTTTACTGTTTTATTATATGTATAGATGAAGCCCTCCCAGAAAAAATCCTGGATCTGCCCTTGGCCCATATATGTTGGTCCTCTCATCTGGTAACCTTTAACTTATAAATAAGACTAATAGCTGGTTTTCACGTCATTTAGTTGTAAACTAGTTACCTAAATTTTAAGTTAGTAATAGGCGACCGGACAACTTTTTCTTTCGATGCTTATTTGAAATATCTCACATTAATAGAATCATCCGTAAAAGAATCACATCCATAACCAAAGTATTTCCCAAGATATAGCAAAAAACAATTCACATTTTTAAGCGATTTTTGGACGATACCAAAACGCCCCTAACTAAACGTACATTCATATGACGTCACGCGTAGAAAATGGACTTTCCCTAAAAGTTTGAATTCGAACAAATTAGTTCTGAAGAATAAACTCGTGCTGAAAAGTCGCAAAATGTGTTTAATTATGTGTATTCTATCATAAAATTACATATTTTTAACAATTCTCGTACCTTGTCCGGTATATTACGTGTAAACGATTGATTTAAAAAGACATTGTTCATCGCCGGCTTACTGCGGACAGTTCGTTCAATAATTAATAGTATTATCATTCATCATAATTAATGCCAAATTGATTTTCTGAATATGTATTGGAGTATGAATATCTATAATTAAAATGTACCATTTAGTAAGTATTTTTTGCGTTTCCGATACTCAAATCAAAGATGTCGGCCTTCACGAGTGTTCTGGGATGCCATTATCTAAAATAATATTACATTTAAGTAGTATATTTTTTATTCTTTGATGAAAGATTGGATTAATTAGGTATTTTTTTAGCATAATATATTAGTTTTATTTATTACGTACACTCATATCACTTCATATTTATATTTTAGAATAAAGAATTATGTATTTATTTTAATTTTTACTTAAATAATTCAATATTGGTAACACTCGATTCTTCAGCGTGGCTTGATTTTGACGTTGACAGATGTTGACAAGTATCCAAGTGTCAATGTCGACCGACGACAACCGGTCAACGTCAAAATCAAGCCACGCTGAAGAATCGAGTGTTACCAGGTAAAGAAAACGCAATATTGATTTATTTAAGTAAAAATTAAAATAAATACATAATTCTTCATTCAAAAATATAAATATGAAATGATATGAGTGTACGTAATTAATAAAATTAATATTTTATGCAAAAAAATGACCTAATTAATCCAATCTTTTATCAAAGAATAAAAAATAAACTACTTGAATGTCATATTATTTTAGATAATGGCATCCTAGAACACTCGTGAAGGCCGACATCTTTGATTTGAGTATCGGAAACGCAAAAAATACTTACTAAATGGTATATTTTAATTATAGATATTCATACTCCAATATATATTCGGAAAATCTATTTGACATTAATTATGATGAATGATAAAACTATTATTTATTGAACGAACTGTCCACAGTAAGCCAAGCCCACATACACTTTGAACAAAGTCCTTTAGTATTTAATACAAAATTTAATGATTATATATAATGTATAAGTAATGATTAACTGAAAATTTAATTAATACGTGCCGTTCCCCTGGTCTTCGCTCCCGTGGTTACTTCGGGATAAAAAGTACCCTATGTGGTATTCCTGTTATTTTTCTACCCGTATACCAAATTTCATCGAAATCTGTCCAATAGAGTTTGCGTGATTGAGTAACAAACACCCTCACAAATTCACATCCGAACTTTAGCATTTATTATATTAGTAGAATAGCACGACTACTTCTACTTAACGACTTAATTGCGTTTAAACAAGCCATAAGAGAAAAACTTAAAATAAAACATTAAAAAACAACTTACCGATTCAACCCAGCCAAATATAGGAGTTCAAGCCAGAACAAATTCGATAATGATATTTAATTTTTTATTACCAATAGACTAATCACCTCTATTTTTCTTTAACAACTTTCTTACTCTATTTTCATTTTTATAAATGCACAAATCCATAAAAGTTAGGCTTAGTAACAAACAATGACCTAACATATCCTTTTGCAGATCCTTCTGTGACCTGAACATGTTTTTGAGGTTATCTGTCATATATACGTGAGAGTTATTGGTACTTTTCTCCTTTATGTCTTGAAGTAGCATCTCCACAGTTTGCTCTGTTGACACCTTTTCGTTGCCAACTAAGGTTCCGTATAGTCTGAAAGTGAATAAGCGAAATTTGGTGTGAATGTTCCACGATAAGTCCTGAACCGTTGCCCCAACCTTGATGGCATGTAGAAAATGGTAATAGTATTTTTAAGCTAAAAGAGCGTACAAGCTAATTATTTAAAAATAAAAAACACGACTGACAACTTACATAGCCTATGTCACTCGGAGGAATGTAAGGAATCTAACAATACCTCTCACACACATTAAAATCTGTTAAGCTGTTCAGGACTTATGATGGAATAAAGAAACTTACAATCATGAACCCTGAAAACATAACACTCCTTTTTTGGTCAGTCGTGTAATAAGAGACGACCAAGCGGGAAACGACCTGTCGGCCGGCCCAGATACCGCTGGAGAAAAAAAAAAGGCTGGTCCTAAAAGATCTGGAGGCCCTCCAAAGAGCCGACTGGCAGGAAGTAGCGCAGAACAGGAAGGAGTGGAAGCTTCTAGTATTGGAGGCCAAGATCCTCTTTGAGTCGTCGAGCCATCGAAGTAAGTATTTTTAAGTTCGTTGGGCATTAAAATTGATTCAGTAGTTTTTGAGATAACGGCACAAGTCAAATCAGCGCCATCTATTAAGGCCCATTTAGACTGTGCAGTTTCTTGTACATACAAGAGAAATAATTGCAGTGCAACAATTGACTTTCAATAAATGCAAGCAACTGTTGTTTAGACCATGGGAGTAAATTATTGCTTCTTAATTTAATTGTATGCAATTGAAACTTGCACTGTCTAAATGGGCTTTTATTGCTCACAATTTATGATATATTGAAAATCATACCAGCGTCATCTGGTCCTTTTAAATCTTTTTTTATTTTTCACAGAAGTCAATATTTTGAGAAATAAAGATGATAAAATGCTATATTTTGACAAGCTGGCCCACGTGGCGCCATCTAGACTTCGGTGACCACAACATGAAGCAGTGTACTAAGAATAGTGGTGCCATCATTTGAAATACATATTTTGAGTTTTAGGATTTTGCTTTTCAGAAAATCTAGACAATCCTTAATTCTAAATAATCTTCAATTCTCACCTATACGGCAATGTCGGTCTTAAAAAGTATACTTTTTGCTTTAATTCTTTCTCGAATACACCATTTTCAGTTAACTCAGAGTCTCTGAAATAAAAAATAAATAAATAAATAATCTGTAATAATCACTGGTAAAAAAATGGCCTTGTAGGCCATGAGTTTAGAACAGCCATGTTTGTTCTTGCCAATTCTGAGCCAATAATCACAGATACATAATTACAAGCTCTTGAGAAAAAACAATAGAACAGAATGTTATTGGCGAGCACCATGAAAATTGTTGATGAATAAACGTCGAAAGATTGGAAAAAAAAAACAAAAAACATTTTTCGAAAGAAGATAGGAAAAAAAAGAAAAAAAATTGTTTTTAATAAAAAACTCACCGTACAACATGGCTCCTAGCATTGATAAGGGCGACTATCATAGACACCATCTGTGCCTTCTGCAGGTTGACGGAGATCACCTTCGGGTTGTTGGGGTCGCTGCCCGCCGCGCGCAGGGCGGTCGCCTCCGCCTGCGTCACGCAGAGGTCGGCTGGCGGCAGTTGATGGAGGATCGACCAGGACTATAATATATAAATAAATAAATATATACGGACCAGGGCTATGGCCAAGTATATGGTCGTTCGGGGGAAATGGATGTTCAAAACCTAACAAATCATACATATTGAATTAGCCCCACGATAAGTTCGAGACTTGTGTTATGTATATGGGATACTAACTAAAGAATAATATTTTATAACAAATACGACCGACTCTGAAATTAAAAATAAAACAGCGAGCAAATCTCACAGATATATAGCTAATCCCAAACTAAGTTTTCTTGTGCAATGGAATACGAGGCTTAACAATACTATATATTATAAAAAATAACAAGACCCAGGCCAATCTAAGATCATTTTCCATTCTGACTTGACCAGGGATCGAACCCGGGACCCCGTGGTTGAGGCAAGGGCTCTACCACTGCACCACAGAGACAAACAATAGTTGGAATAACTCACAATATTTAAAATGTCTGTGATCTGCAACCTCTTGCCGTCCGGATAGTCTATGGTATGGTACTTCCAATCAACAACTTCATAGCCACTTTTGTTAATAAGAGTCCAACAGACTGAATTCACGGATATGTACACAGTAAGTATAGATTCACACTTCTGAAAAAGAAAATAAAATTTTGGGAATAAAGTGTAACAAAACACAACTTTGATATAGTGCAATATTCCAATTGTACTAAAGGCAAGAAGCATGCAATTATACTGTTCACAGACTATTTAAGTGCATAGTTAACTTAATTGGGTTGTACTAGTAATCCTGTATATTGTACTTAGCTATGTCTTAACCTAAACAATCCAAAAACAGAATACAAATAAGATCTAGTATAAAAAAAGGAAAAAAGATTTACCTGCCTCACAATTTCACTCAAACTGGGATGAAGGAACTGTCCCCGTATTCGGTTAGTAATCTCGTTAGATTCCTGTGGACCCACCAAAATGCTGTCAAATAGTTTCTTTGCAGTCCTATCTGAGAACCCTTCAACTCCTTCCATGTCACATATACTTTTCAAAATGCCATTGCTGCTTTTCCATTGTGTTATTTTTTTTAACCTTGCTTTTGTAATCTCATATCTGAAATGTTGTTCTTTAATTGTCTTCATGAAACGCATGGTTTGAAGGATTAAATGTATTTATACAAATTTTTAAGCAAAGTTCTGAGTTGGGTGTTGGGTAGGGTAGGTCTTATCATAGGTGATTCAGACATTTCGGACACAGATAGGTGATTGTAGCCCGAATACAATTTACTTCCGAAAACATAAGGAAATCTACTAACTATTTGATGACTTACATGACATATATTGTGAGTCAAATATCTCTTTTATATTTTGAGATAAAAAAGGGATATTATGTGGGTATAAGTGCGAATCATACTCACGCACATAATTTTATAATTTTAATTAATAGTATTTGATAATTGGAGTATTTGATATTAATTTCAACTGACCTTCGCTTTGTTTGTTCCTGAGGAAAAATTGTTTAACAGACAAAAAGATGGACAACAAAGGGTTCAGATTTTGCCTTATGAAGTACAGAAACCTAAAAAAATAGCATGCTTTCTCAACGCTGTGAGATAGCTTACTACTACAATTACCAAAATAATCGAGTGTAAGAAAATATATCATAGTTTTCCACCTTTACTCACCGTGACAATTCATCAGTATCTGAATCATTTATAACCTTCAAAATCTTTTCTTTTTCGGCATCTGTATATTTGCTTTCTAATTTCTGACTGTACAAACATTTCGAAAGTGTTACTAGACGATGTTTTCTGTTCTGAAAATTAATATTAGGTATGTACCTAAATAGTAAATAATTATAATAAAAAAGCAAAGTTAAAAAAATCTTCGAACTTACCAGTAGGTTAAGTAACACTGAAGAACTAATAAACATATTAAGTTGAATGAAAACTGAAATACGGGGGGGGGATAAAATTACTTGATGAAATGTATTGAATCTAGGTATTCTATTAAATTAAAATTATTCAAACTCAGTTAAAATAAGCTGGGGCAGAGTTTGCACAGGTTGGACTTTTGTTTGTTTACATTTTTATTACCAATACCAACGACGTGACAGTTTACAGTGTAATGACAATGAAGTTGACACATTAATTTAGTTTTTTATTGCATGTTATTCATTGGATACAGATTCAGCAAAGTCATGTTTTTTAATTTAAAAAAAAAAATTGGTCAAGCAAGGTTCACAAAGTTTTCCTTAATTTTGGATTTTTTTTCTTGTGTGCTAACAAAGTATTCTTGTTTTGTTTTGTCTTGTCTTGATTTTTTATTTATTTTAACAAACAGTTTGGTGTATTTTTTGCTGATAGGTATCATTAATTACTTTACTACCAATACCAACACGCCAAGTACCTACCTAGGTACCTTTTACTTTACAGTATAGCTCAACGTGATTAAATAAAAGACAGTAGGCACTTCATCATTCATTTCATTACCGTCACGACTCACGAGACGCCGATAGAACGGAAGTTAACTCTTATACTGCCTTCTCGCAGGTTCAAATCTCGTCGTAAGGTTTGCTTGCACCTTGCACCAATCGCAAAAATAATTCATTTTATATTTTATATCATCATCATGTATTTGAGAA
The DNA here is from genome assembly GCA_018467065.1 of Ephestia elutella. Lineage (NCBI taxonomy): Eukaryota > Metazoa > Arthropoda > Insecta > Lepidoptera > Pyralidae > Ephestia > Ephestia elutella. The sequence goes on along the minus strand of CM031592.1, from coordinate 2,138,085 downwards.
CTATATGGTCTTGTCGTTGGTGCATCCTCCATTTCCATCTGTCCACAGTCATCGTATTCCATATACGATACATCACAACAAAACCCTTGCCTTTTCTCCTATGTAGTTTATAAAATGCCCTTCTTGGCTTTCCTTTTCCATTGCTAAAAGCAGAAGTTTAAGCTAGGTATAAAGCTTTTAGTTTCAACTTTTCCTTAAAACGGGTTTTTATAGTAGTTTTTTTATAAACTTGGCTTGAGTCAACGAAGGAAATTGTCACCTATATAGTGCGGTCTTTGAGGCTTAGGTACATACTTATTTACCTACTTTTTTCCCTAATTTACTTGTCACAAAATTAGCTATTTAACCCGTCTAACAAACAAATTATTTATCGGCGGCTCCCATGGGCTCCCAATGAGGAATGAATGAAATCACTGTAAACAGTATGTATTTGTAGGCTTGTCTTGTCCTATCCCAAAAAATATATTATTTTTTTTGTAAAATTTATTGCCAGCTTGTACGTAGCAGACGTAGCATAATAATGAGACAACAAGTCTCAAACATGTGAACAATAACGCCATCTATAGTATGGAGTCCTAACAATATATTTTAGTAGGTACAAGAGCACATTAAAATCACATCAGTAGCTGAGCACGTTATGGTTTCATGCTTGAATAAAAATTAGATAAACAATTTAACATCAAAAATACGATACGTAAGGTACTTAACGAAACCTACAGTTACTAAAGAATAGGTATTGCGCATGAATACAGATGTACCGCAACGCACCGCGCTTGCCAAAGTTGTTCTTAGTACCTACCTTGTATGTAGTTCCCATAAAAATATACAGATGTCACTAGTTTGTGTTTACAACACCGAATCAGCTGTTTATTTTTACTTGGTTGGGCACGATTGGTAGAGAAAGAGTGAGAAGGGTGTAGAGATAGGACTGATGACGATTCATAAATTATGACATGACTTATCGCATAAAAATAAATGAATTAAAAAACCTACCCGCATCATTGGAACACTCCAGTGGCACAATACAATCGTGCAATATTGTGTGACAATAAATAATATCAAATCAACCAGAAAATGTAATAAATAAGCACAAAAGTCGTAGAGTGTAGCTTGATTTTTACATTTTCACTGATAGAATCTGCCATTTTGACGGTGATATAAATTGAAAACAGAATTTAGTTTGTACTTAGAAACTGGCAGTTTATAATGTTCTAAAAATAAATCATGCCTGCTAAAAAATATTATTATGACATTAGTGAGTGAGTGATCAAGTGAGTGACACTTACTTATCAGTATTTTTTATGAAAATGTCAATTCAAAATACCTAAGTACTTTACTGTTTACAATATTTCCGATTGATTGAACTATGAATTTTATCTAGGACTTGTAATCTAGCAAGTACGTACTCCTTATTATGAAAACAACATTATTGTTTTGGTGCAAAAGCTTTTCTTTCTTCCTACAAGTGAACTAGTGAAGTCTTTATCTCTATCTCGCTCTAACTCGCGCGACTCGATACGACAAAATGGCGGCCGTCGCTGTTTGTGAAGTTAGCGGCGCAGCTGCGGTCATTCGCTCGCGCTCTCTTCGAGGTGTGAGAGTACGCTCGTGCTAAAATTATCATCTGCAACTTCTGGTTTATCTGATTGACCTGCAAACTGGCAACTACAAAGATTGGTGAGTTTTTTTGTGTATGTACCTTTAAGTAAAATTGTTCATTTGCAGATTTTACAATACGAGCAGGAGAGCAGAGAAAACCATATTTTTGTTTGTCGGAAATATAAGTAGGTACCTACCTATTGTTTCGTTTTGGATTTCCAGGTCTTCCAGGTTATACTTAGTTGACATGGTTGTTTTTCAAAACTAGGTACTTAGTTATTTGAGAGGTCCTTTAAATTCTTATTTTATTTCTGATTCTTAGATTCTAAATCACCCCTAGTTCTGTTCTGTTAGCAAACCTCTGACAGAACCTACCTACCTATCTTCTTTTATAAATTCCTGATATAACGAGTCGCCGCTATTTACAGTAAATAGCGGCGACTCATTACATCAGGAGTTTATATCCCGTAAATCATTTACGAAGTAAATAATTTACTTCGGTTACCTACTATTACTCGTAATTTAATAATACCTAACCTAAAAAATTGGTAGGTAGCTGACGAAAATTGGTAGGTTGGTAGGTAACTTTATCTTCTTCTGGAGATAATAACACTTCCAGTCCTTTTCTACGATAAAAAAATCAAAAGTCCTTTACCCCCAGAGATCAAATCGTCGATCTAAATCTCTGTTTACCCCCGAGTTACCCGAATTACTTGTCCCTTATCCAAAAATGAACACATTTCAGCAATTTTGGTATAAAACTCAAGTCAAAACCGATCCATAGCAGCTAGGAAGTCAAAGAACTTGGCAGTAACTTCGCATCATAATCCCTATCCGATACGATAGGGCAAAATGCGCGCTGTTGCCGCTCTGGGCGTTAGTCTTTCTCTGACTCGTGGCTGGCATGACTTTGCGCTCGATCGGCAGAGTGTGCTCTGTCTGATGAATTTGTAATTCGTTTTGCCCATCGAGGAATATGTTTGCCATATTCTTCACCTTGGTTGTGATGGATGTGTGAATGATGTGCAGATAGCCTTCATGCTAACTTACTTCCTGTCTTAAATTGTTTAGTCTACCCACCCATTTGTATGAAAATCAATTTACTGGGTGATTAACAGGCACCAGTGTAGCGTGTTAGATCGTAGCGTAGGAAATTTTCAACTATTTTTCTTGTTCGATGCTCAGTTATCAAACTACTCTTTACTTTACTCTACTAAATTTAAATTTATTTCAACTTGATATGGGTTAAAATTACCTGAAATAAATTGATTTTATTTATTTATTATTATTATTAATGGGCCCTATCTTTCGGCTTTGGATCTTAGATCTTATAGATATATGATTATAATTATTCCTAGTATTTAATTTAAGCGTGTCAAAACCTCAGAACTTTGCTTACTTACTGTACCTGTATCATCTTCTATTTATTGCAAATAAATATTGATTGATTGATTGAGAAGACAGAATTTTTTCGACTTGCACATGCACAATGGTTTAAAAAGGTCGAAAAATTTTTTCATCTCCGGAGTCACTTTACACGGTAATTTTTTAAATTATTACAAATAGGTAGAGTCACGAGCAATAACATACATTACATATTACATTACACATACACATTGTTACATTTTCTTTCCATGTTATTGTTTGTGACTGTACTTACCTATTTTAACTTACCTAGTTATTATTATTAGTAATTTAGTACCTATATGAATTGCGGTAAAATTATAAAGTATCATGTCGATGTAAATACGATTCATTTTCTTACCCATTCCTATAATGTCTCCTAGGCGCGAGGCCTGCCAATCTTCTTCTCGCCAGTCTGTATTCCATTCAAAATAGACTATCCTTGCAACGTAATATTCTGTTATTCTACTCCTTCCTTCTTACTCTTTTATAAACTGAAGGGCTTTGAATCCATTCCGCACTCCGAGACCACTGTTTGTTTCTATAGAAGCAATATTTAGAGCTCGTGCAGCAACCATTGCTTTCTTTCCAGCTGATGGTTTACAATGCCGGTAGAGTTGTGTCGGCAATGTATGGTTCGCAATCGCGATAGCGACTCGGGAACTGTGATATGGCAGTAATATTTTCGTAGCTATAGGGAGTGACTTGACTCGACAACTGGTTTAAAATAGTTGTTGATTTTATTTTTTGGTTTTGATCTTTGATACTTTTGTCAGTTCTATGGTTTAAAAGTAATTTGTTTCATAAATTAACGAATTTGATAAACATCGTTTATATTATTACGTTTGCCTTTCTTATCAATTTTTAATTAATTTACTTTTCTTTTTCAATTGATCTGCCTTTATAATCTTATTCTATTTCTTTTTGATCCACTTGTTTCATTTAGGGTACACACAACATTCCCTGCCTATCTAATTGATAATAATATGGCATAAAAATTATCTTAGTAGGTTAGATACAGAAATCATCACCTTTCACCATAAATGCCGTGGTCTTTACTGGAGCTTAATCTTAAAGGTATTTAGAACAATTAGGTAGGATTTTACATAACCTACTTATGTGTATTATGTGGATAAAAAAGAAGGTAAGAGACTCAGAATACGGACTGTTTTCTGAGGTAAGAAATATCTATTTTTGCGATGACGTAAGCTGACGTATACGAATAGCGGCCATTCGGGTCGCATCGGCTGACTTCGGAGGTCCTCGGTTTTCGGCAGGGAGCAGCGAGTCGACAGCCCACTCGACTCGCGCGATGAGGCGTTTCGCGTAAGTGCGGCAACGCTGCATAGTCTTTCACCCAGAATTTAATAGGTAGGTACGTAGGTATATTTGTATTGACCTGTCCTGCCTGGGTGTGATGTAGGGTAAACTATTTTTTTTCATCATCAACGTAAGATTAGTAGGTAGTGATAGTGAAATATTCTCTTTCTTTGCAAAAAGAAGGGTAAAATCCGATTTCAACCTAAAAGACATCAAAACATTTGTAATATCTACCTGACCAACGTAGGTATTTCGTTAAACGTCTAAAAGATGGGTAGGTTAGGTTATTCTGAAACTTGGCAATATTCGTGATGTGACGTTACCTAATTATCGGAATATTATGTTTTTGTTACGTAGATAATTTTAGGTTTGATTAATATCTACCAAATGTCTCATGCCATATCAAAAATTTGATAGAATGATAGTCTTCAACTCCACTCGCGCCAGACCAAACAGAAGTAGAATGCAAGAGAACGAAAACAAACCATCTACTGCGTGACCTCGCTCCAATGTACTTCGAATAAATATATACAGAGCAATGTACTGCAGAGTAATCATGATAATCGTGCGTCAAAGTAGATTCTTTTTCCTTGTCGCACGCGCTTCCCTTTTTCGTTTCGTCCCGCTCGCTCATTGCTCGGTTTTATTTTATCGCGACTATACTGCGGACTCTGTGTAGCGCGTGCTCTGTTCATTCTGGCTTCGAACTGTGGCGCCATTCGTCCGCCATTTTCTTCTCTGTCGTTCTGCTCTGAGTCAGTGCTGCCAACGCCGCGACGCCGAGCGCTCGCTTCGTGTTGCTGATCTTCTTGGTAGTTCTTCTTACTTCTGGAATTCCTTGTTCAGTCGTATTAGGTACGTACTTGTATGCAGACGTCTTTTTTATATTTTTGTTTACATTATGTATATAGATAATGCATTCTTTTATTTTTTTATTTAATTGTTTTATTATTCTTCCCTATATTTAAAAAAATGCATTTTGATTTTATTACTGCGTGCCTGTTAGTTGTATTTAACGAATTATTTTTACATTGTACTGATACCCGCGTCTTCACGCGCGTGAATTTTATTTTTGTATATCTAGGTAATTTTCGTTAGTAGAAATTATGAAGTCTTTCGTCATAATTTCTTGACTAAGCTTAGTCTTTTTAGGTTATGTTTATTTCCTACTTATCTTTTTGTTAAGTTTCATCAAAAGTGGACTAGTAGTAGTCGTTAATATTATAATAAATCATTAAAATAAGCAGGTAGGTAGGTAATTATTTTTTTTATAATTAGTTCTACTTCTTGAATTTTGTAGGTATTAAATAATTCGATTTTTTTTTACTTTTGTTAAGTCGACTGACGTTGACAGACTAGGACTAATGAATTCATCATTATTATCATCAGAAATTTTAGAATGTACCTACCTAAGTAATGTGTCCTGTAAACAATTGTGTTCACGATTATACCTCATCACATCAACCTATTTATAACTTCACTAAATTTGATATTTTTTTTTACTCACCAAAGACTGATGATTTAAGAGTGTTAATTTCATACCTATGGAACCGTTTCCTAAATCGGCAATGTATCTACTTAATTGACGATTTAATATCATCATGATCATGACAGAATACCGTTTGGAAGATCGAAAGACCAAACCACAACAAATGATTCGCTTGGTTTCTGGTTTGCTCCGTTCGATAGCCTTTTGTCCGGTTGTTCCACGTTCCACCTTCACCTCAATCGCTTGCTAACAGTGGCGTTAACTCACTCTATCCATCTCTCTCGCGCGCATGCCAACTGCTAAGCTCCACGCGCGATAGCAACCGTCACGTGTTTCGTCTCTTGGGGAATTTATTCCGGTGAACAGTATTTCGCGCAACAGACGGCGGCCATTTTGTGTTGATGTTTCGTGTTCATGTTATCGTCACGTTGATGGTTTTGAGTAGATTTTACATCGCGTTTTTTTTTTATCTTTTGAATGATTTGGTCACAGCATTTTTAGTAGTTCATTTTACTGGATGTTTTTTCCACCAAAAGAACTTCATTGATTTGATGCCCATGCGTTTCATAGTTCTTCAAAGATTTTTGTTAATCTTCATGAAGGTATTTGGAAGCCTTTTGATAATCGTTTTGGAGTGTAACTACCAATTTCTATTTAACCGAATCGCTCATTTTCTTTTTATGAATGTTAACAGTTTTTACAGTCATCGCTCAAATTTCAATAAAAACTAGGTCAGTATGCTAGGCTAACCTACCTATCTTAAAGCCTATGTGCGCAAATTATTGTCGCTGTAAGTAGGTAATTTTATGAAAACCAAGCAACCAATTTTATTTAGATAGATTCGAATTAGTAGGTACATTTAGGGAGAAAATTGCTTCATAACTTTGCTAATACAAAAATAATTACTTATGTTTTATTATGATTCTTTTAGCTATTTGATTGTATAGGCCTTTCTTTACCTTTCAGTGGCTCTTGATGATGCCTTTCAATGAATCATTATATTTGTTCCTTATCGAACTAATCTCATTCCCTTGCATATTTTAGCTGATTGTTATGTTGTTAAAAAATGTGTGTTCCTGGGCACCTATCTATTGTGATTACATTAATTAATTTGTCTTTCTTATTTATTTGTTTCTTTTAATTACTACGTAAAGACTTGTTTTCTGTGTTGAATGCAGCAAATAGCCCAACAATATCGTTGTGATTTGATACGATGATAGTAGGTATACTTTGATTATCTTTCATAAGTGCGACATCGTTATGTATTTCTATAAATAATACTATAATCTTAGTGTCATCGACCGAGCGAGCGAAGCGAGCTAGAGACTCCATTTCACCATGGCTCTTGAGTGGCCGCCATGGTGAAATGAATAAAGTCTCTTTTGCTTTTGATAATGTGGGTTTGTTTGTTACGGGTCACATTTCTGAACGGATCCTAGCGAAACTTGGCACACGTGTTCAGGACCAACCAAGCAAATTGACCTTTGACCTCACATTCGTAATATTTCCGATGTATCGGCGCGAGGACAATCGAAATTTCATTTCGCTCATGATTTAAAATAAATCGGGTAAAGACCTTTTTCCAAATTATTTTTCAACCTAAATTAGAATATGAGATTTTTGCATCATCTGTCACTGCATTATTTAACATATCAATGGCAAATGTTCTTTTACTCATCATTATTTACTTCAGATAGGTACTAAAATTAAATTTTGTTTTTCGTATAACGAAAAATGTATATTTTGTAAACACTAAAATAACAGCAAAGAAACTACAGCTACAGATATGACTTCCTTCTAAACTGGTACAAAAGTATACTCAGGTACAAAAGTATTTTTTTTTAATCGTGTTCGTACTTCGTAGTATATCACCGTATTTATGTATATATGTACCTCTAGTGTATAGAGAACCGGGTATGTTTCAAGGAACCGGGATTTTCGGTACTGGACTATGCTGGAACCGGGATTCCCGGGATTTTCGGTACTTAATTTTTTTTTCAACCATAAATGATTTATCTTTAATAATTAATGATTTATTAACAATCAGCCTTAAGCAATAGTAAAACTTAGTATTCATTAATTATCCAGTTAAAACCAGACTATAATTGAAAGTAGGTACTCTTAATTAACGCCGTGAAAACAATAGGAACCCTTAGCTACAATAAAATTACAAATAAAATTGAAATCAAAAAGATAATCAAATAAAATCAAATACAATCTACGCCAACAGATTAACATCTAAGAATGAAATAAATTTTAGCGAACACAGATAAACTATTTGGTACTTTTGAAAGCTTTTTTTTCTTTATAATATATGTGCTCATCAACGCGCCCAAAGTTACATCGCCTAAACGCGATCTAATTTTATTATACCGCAGCGCAGGCCAGCCGAAGAAAAAATCCTTTCTGGTTCAACACTGGTGGATGGAACACTCAGAAGATGACCATAAGCTTGTGATACCGCCAACGATCGCCTCCATTCTCGAAATGAGCCACCTCGATTTTTACATTTGTTTAGAGGTCGCCATTCTGCGTCGATCTTACATCCTTCCGAATCACCACAGAGTTCTGCTCCTGTACCGGTGGCCGTGCATAGCGTTAGTGTTGTCAATTGCCATATATTTAAACGGATTTGTCCGTATAAACTATAAGGGTATGAATATCAGCTGATTACAAAACCAAACAATGAGTTCTATGCGGTTTTTAATGATGTCATTTAATTATTTGAATAATAATATAAAAAGGGTGACTACTTGGATGCTCTCACATATATCTTTATGAACTTGTGTGTTGCACAGCCAGTTGGCGAACCAAATAAATAAAAAATAAAAAAAATCCCGAAAGTACCGAAAATCCCGGTTCTTGTAATTTAACCTCTCAGAGGCAAAGGCGAAATGTCAAAATCCGGTGTCATGCTACCATTGATTTCAAAATGGCGTCACCTATTTTAGCCTTCCAACAAAAATAATTATTTCTCAGCACTCAGAATGTATTTTATGATTCTGTAAATGCTGATTTACTAACAAATATATCAGCTTTCATATAGACATCGAAATAAAATTACTTACGTGAAAAGTAAGGCTGATTTACATGACCAAACCTTGCAACACAGCACTCCAAAAAAATGCCGTCTTTGGCAAAAATATTCGTTCATTGTCTGTATTTTATGATTCTGTAAATGCTGATTTACTAACAAATATATCAACTTTCATATAGACATCGAAATAAAATTACTTACGTGAAAAGTATGGGTTATTTACATGACCGAACCTTGCAACACAGCACTCCAAAAAAGTGGCGTCTTTGGCGAAGCAAATAAAAAAATATTCGTTCATTGTCTATTGAATCGGATGATTTGTGCAAATGTGAAATTTATTAATGTGTGTATAAAGCTAAACTTCTTCATACAAAAATAGTTTCTATCAACATGAAAACAAGTTTCAAAGTTGGCTGGGGAGGCGCGGCCCGATCGGGCCGCTTGCCGTTTGACAGAATGGTTGATGAAATAATAGAGAGGCCCGATCGGGCCTCCTGCCCTCTGAAGGGTTAATTCCCGGTTCTATGACCGCCACAAAAAAACCGGGAAATCCCGGGATTTTCAGTACCGGGATTTCCCGGTGCTATACACTAGTACCTACCTAAACATTTTCGGTTCATAAAGTTATTCTCTTATATGGTTTCTATTCAACAAACTCATTAATGTTGCGAATTCCTGGGAAAATGTTATATCCGCTTTTTCTCTACAATAGGTCCATTGTCGGTATAAAATCGCCTATCTGTTTTGGAACTGGTCAAAATGATACTTTGCCTGTACAATATTAAAAGGATCTTCGTTTTGACCAAGAACTTAATTTCTTTATAATCATCAGCATCAGCTTCAAGAAACACATCTACTGAAGTTTAACGAGAGTAAAGTCGAAAATATAAGCTAGCATTGACATTTACCTTACTGACGCTTGAGTTGGTTGATTTTTATGGGTTTACATTCGTTGTTTCAATTTAATCTTTTGCAATAAGAAATGTATTCTATATTTTCTTCGATTATTTCGAAAATAACCTCACTTTTTCTTCTCTCAGCCTAAAGACGTCCACTGCTGGACAAAGGCCTCCCCCAAGGATTTTATCCATGGGGGTTTTGCCGTAATCGCCACGCTTGGCAGGCGGGTTGGCGATCGCAGTGTGATGGCATAGTACGCGGAAAGATGCTGCTGCCCATCCTCCGGTGTTTTAGATCCCTTAGTCGCCTCTTACGACACCCACGGGAAGAGATGGGTTGGTGCTATTCTAGGGCCACACCACAGGCCATGCACACCACAGGCCATCCACACCACAGGCAAGTTTTTTTCTAAAAATACTTGACTTCGGGCGATGTCCCTACTAACATCGCCTCGATGGAGTTTTCACTTCTGGTCGTTCCAAAAGGTCAAGTGGAGAAGTAGAAACTTCTCTACTACCGTCACGTCACTATTGTTCATCGGATTTCGAACCCCATAGTGATGTCAATTTATTTGATGATTATTTGAAAACTGATGTATTTATCATTATTTACCGTCCATTCGCTATTTCATTCGCCTTCCTACTTCGCTCGCTCGATCAATAAGGTCACGTGCAAAAGCAGAACTGGCGAAACGAGTGAGCGCCATCTAGCGGTTTTTCGTGTAGTTGTTTATTAATATTTTAATTTTACGTCATCATTTGACATATTTAGACAAACAGTATATCGACCTTATCTTTTAATGATTATGGCAAAGTAAGACCTAAGTATTGAGATAGTCTTCGGGTAGAGTATGCCTGAAAGGTGAAGGTCATATCAGCGGTCGTATTATTGTCAGTTTTTTAAGCTGGCGACGAAAAAAAAACTTATGCCAGAAATATGAAGGGGCGATATATCGCAATGTCGATATTGGCAGGGACATTGACACTTAAAAAATCACTTTGACCTGTGTTGTCAACTTAGGAATTTAGCCTCAAATTAGAAAAAATACAATTTTATGAAGCACTTTTTTCGTCATCAGGTATTAGGAGGTAATTTTGGTGTATTTCAACTTGACCTTTGGGCTATTTTTAAAGAGTGGGCAACCCTGACCTTCGTAAAATGTCATCGCAAAAAAAATTATCACTAAAAGACATGGGACGGCCCTTGAGGTGCTCTTCTTACCTGGACAACAGAACTCGGAAAGTAGAGGTAAACAGAGGTAAACAGAGCAGCTTCCAGCAGCGCGGCGGTACACATGGGCGTGCCTCAAGGCTCCATAATCGGTCCTTTTCTATTCCTTGTTTACATAAATGACCTTCCATGTCTTGCCCAACAATTGTGTGAAGTAGTTTTTTTTGCGGACGACAACCTGGCTTTAAACACGGACAAGACCAAGTGTATAAAGTTTTCTTTCTCGAACGTACCTCATAATGATATACCTTTAATAGATAATGGCAAAGTATTAGAGTGGGTACACAGTGCCAAATTCTTAGGCATTACTGTTGACTTTAAGTTAAAGTGGGATAAACACATTGAACTCACGGCCAAAAAACTTAGTTTGACGGCTTATGCAGTGAGAAGGATAAGACAGTGCACGAACACTGAAACAGCTAGACTCGTGTATTTCATATTTCAGCTACTATTTCATAGCATAATGTCATACGGATTATTGATATGGGAAAAGCAGTCGAGATAGGGAAAATTTTTGTATTACAGAAAGAGCAATTCGTTTTATGTACGGGCCAAAACGACGCGATTCTCTACGAGAGCTCTTTAAATCAATAAAAATTCTTACTGTTGCATCTCAATACATCTTCAATGTACTTATTTTTGTTAAATCCAATTTAAACTTCTTTAGCAATAAGAATAAACTTGCCCAGCTTCAGGCTTAAAAAGGTTCGGCGGTCTTTCGTGGGTCAAAGTGTAAAAATGTTCAACAAGCTGAGGCTATTAATTTACCTATGCAAAAATTTCAAACTTATCTTAAAAATACTTTGATGAATATAGCATATTACACAATAAGCGATTATTTGATCGATAAAAAAGCTTGGTCTCTCCCTACAACTTCGCCAGTCCACACTTGATTACATTCTTTTGTTATTGTCAAAAAATAACCTTTCCTTTTTTTTTTAATTACATTGACATTTAATTGTTAATCAAGTACTTACGTATATTGTGATCTTCAAGTGACTGAAAGTATTCATTTTTCTTATATGGCCTTGGGGATCGAGTAAGTCATGCTCACTAAATTGTACAAACTGGTGACGGCGTCGTGGGCCGGGTCGTGAGATTCCCTATTATGGTTGAGCTTTGCGATGGCTGACCCTCGCGTCAACTCGTGATCGGGTGTTGCCAGGGGGAACTGGTCTGCTCGATTCTGATTCGAATTTTATTTTTTGTTTTTAACCATTTCATTGTGGTTTGGTTACTCGATCACAAACATAACATGTTTTATTATATTATATTTGTTTCTAATATTTTATTTTTGACTGTACACAATCTAGTGTATGTATAAAGTTAATAAATAGCCCCTCTGGCATGTTAGGCGACCAAGACTGTTTCATGAGTTTCTTTCGGCATTTCTTCTCAGCAATGGTCGTTCCGAAATGCTATTAGTTTGTAGCTTTAAGACATAATATATTATGATTAAATAATTAGTTTTCGACGTGAAAAAGAGCCTTCTTTTAAGGCCAAGTTTCATTAAAAAAAATTGAGTTTGACACGTGAGAATAATTTATTAATTTCAGAAAAAAGTATTAATGACAATTTCACGGAAGCAGCGGAATTAAAAGAAAGTCAGAAAGTATGAACTGTGTGTGTATGCGATAATGCAAATTAATATTGCAAGGTGAATTTTGCCAACTTCCAAGAGTTATTGTATCAATTTGAAACTTCATAACACTTTTTTCTATAACCCCCGACCTTATAGTACGTGCGTGAGTGACCCGTTTATTTAAACTAGAATACGTTCAATCTAGTCAATAGATTCGATTGTAGTTCTAGCTACACCATGCGTTTTATTCCAAAAATAGTAATGCTGTTTCCCAGTAGATGGCGCTCGCTAGTAATTTATATAACTACTAGCAACCTTCTGATTTTGCGCTCCCACCAAGCGGTAGCCTAACTGCTATGCCAGGTGCTACCCGTGTACCTTTTACCAAAAATACCAATTCTTTTTAGCGTGTCGACGCTCTTTCCCAAACCTTTTTGTGGGTGTGATTTGCTGTTGATGATTTAGTAACAATTTAACAAACGTCGACGTCCTCATACAGTGCGACAAGGATCTTTTTGCACGTGGTAGAAAACGGACGAACTAATGTCTCAACTATTAAAATTTCTTATTTTAAACGTAGGTGGCGCACTCACTCATGTCATGAAACGTTATAGTTATGGCTAATCTGCAGTAAACTGTCAGATGAAACAGTTCCGTTCCGGTCATGTAAATGACGTAAAAACTTACAAATGCAGTTGCTTTTTTTCTGTAATAGCTACATATAGGATTCATCTCGGAGGATTTATATTTATATCATAGATAATGGGGAATTTTCCAAAACCATAATAAAAAAATAGTTCCAGATGACTTCATAGATGGCGCTTTTTAAAAAGCGAGTCCATACAAAAAGCAAAAAGGCACGGGATAAGCATATAAAAAAAATAAAACCTAATAGAAAAAAAGCATCAATATTGTCATTTGTGCAACTGTCAAACTGTTAGGTGATTTTTTTTATGCCTCTGGTTGACAAAAAAAGCGCACAAAATAGATACAGCTATTATTACGACTCAGCTTTCATAAAACGCCATCTGTTGAGATTATTTTTATACTGATTTCTTTTCTTAATTTAGCTGTCAGAAAATCGCCCATTGGTATGATGTATATATTTCAAAATTGTAAACCAACCAGTGTCAAGTTAATGTCAATGTCAAACCTCATGAATTATCAAAATTGACATTATTGACAGTTAGCTAATATTACATTTTGTTTTAAAAGTGAAGTGACTAAATATAATAATTTATCCGCATTCCTTTGCTGAATCGATAAAGCTTGTAGTTCAGGTTCAATATTTATCGGTACTTTTAAACCTAGTATAATTGCATTAAAAATATATGTATACTTATCTATAAACTGACTAGAGCCCGCGGTTTCGCCCGCGCTTATAAGTATAATTCTGTGGACATAACATACGTAATAAGTAAAAGTTGCCAATATCGTTGTGCCATTTTGCCAAAAATTCATGATGTTAGGCTTAGGATTACGGCTTTGGAATATTTTGTTGTGGTTTTAACCCTTAACCACCTACCCCCCTATTTTCTGTCCCTTAACCACCTACGTGCGGTCACTGTGACCGCTAATAGATTATTATTATTATTTTTTGATCTACAGTAATAAGGGAACAGCGGAATAAATGAAATCATTGTTTATACTCTTATGATTTATTTATGTATCAAAATAACAAAAAAAAAACATAAACATTTATTTATTTTTGATAATCAACCAAGGTGCTTAAATTTTAACACAAAAAATAACTACTCTGACAAATGAGATCTTATAAAGCTAGGAACTTAGTTTTTTTTACTTATTTTAACTTTTTTTTCGTAATTTGAACGACTAAACTTTGATATAAAATAAAAAGATAAACAAAAAAAAATTATAAACTTAACAAAATTGCAACGCCTCAATATTTACATTTTGTCGCGACAGTCAAAACAGATCTTTTGGAGAGCACTCCAAACAAATTGGTACCTTGCATATGAAACATAGGTGATATGTCTTACGTTTTGCTTCTACGTCTGAACCAGAGGAACGAACAAGGACAGGGAGATAGCGATTCTGAAGAGACTGTAGGTACGGGCTGTACTGGATCATCCTTTTGATTATCACTGCCTTCCAATTCAGAGTCAGATTCACAATCTTCAACCTGCACTTGATCTTCGTTTGTATCAGGTTCTATGTCACTGCAATCCTCGTCAGGCATTTTTTCACTCATCTGACATCTCTTGGAGAAGCTATTTTTGAATGTTTTCATCCATTTCGTTCATTTTGATACTAAAACAATAAAGATATATAAATATAAAAAAATCACACAACAACCTACGTGCGGTCACGGAGACCGCTAACAAAATATTTTTACTTACCCAAGCCAAACGCGCTCACGTATTCACCCGCCGATCGCATGAGTGATACTGTTAGGGGTGTAGAAAAGGTACACAAAGCCGCGCAGGTGCAGGACACGCACACATCGAAAAACTTGAATTGAAAATATCGTTGCGGTCTCTGTGACCGCACGTAGGTGGTTAAGGGTATATTTGTTTGTCGATTAACTATTAACTCAATTTTTGTTTCATTACAGATTTCCAACACCTCTGGTATGAAACAGGACATGATAAACAATGCAATTAATATTTGATTCTGAAACAACTATAGACATAAAAGAAACATGTCATGTGAAACGTTGAACGATTCTCCTCTGACTGAAAAGCTCGATGTCACTCACGATCTAATAAGTGGTCTTTGCAATGGAAATAAAGAAATATTCAAAACAATGATAAAACGATATCATCTGACGAAAAGACATTAGAGAAAGACAAAGTTGGCGATGATATTGTATCAGAGGCACCAATACCTGATAATAGCAAAGAAACTATGGAAGTTGATGACAATGTTGGTGAAAATATTACTTCTAAAGATTCCACACAAGAAGAAAATAAATCTGAAGAGAGTACACAAGAAATTAAAAATCCTTCTGTCATTGAAGATGTAACAAATGTAGTAGATGAATCTGATCCTTCTAAGGATAAAATCAATAGTTCTAATGGAATAGATGAACTGAATAAGTATAAAAATTTAGAAGAAACATGTTCCTCAAATGGTAAAGAATGTCAGAAGGAAGATCATAAAAAAGTAGAACATCTTGCAGAAGGAGATGGAAAATTTGAAGTCTCTGAAAAGGTGGTAGTAACTGAAAATGAAAAAGAGGAACATCTAGAAGAGTTGACAGAAGTAGAAGGAAACTTTGGAGTCTCTGAAAAGGTGGAAAACGCAGAAAATGTGGTAGCCACCGAAAATAAAAAAGCAGAACATCTTGAAGAGTTGAAAGAAGTTGATGAAAAAGTTGAAGTCTCTGGAAAGGTAGATAATGCAGAAAAGGTAGTAGCTGCTGAAAATAAAAAAGTAGAACATCTTGATGAGTTGACAGAAGTAGATGAAAAAGTTGAAGTGTCTGAAAAGGTAGAAAATGCAGAAAATGTAGTAGCTACTGAAAATAAAAAGGTAGAACATCTTGATGAGTTGACAGAAGTAGATGAAAAAGTTGAAGTGTCTGAAAAGGTGGAAAACGCCGAAAAGGTGGTAGCTACTGAAAAGCTTCACGAAAATGTACAAGGAGAGATAAAAATGGATGAGAAGACAGAAACAGAAATTTTTGAAACCAAACAGGGACATCAAATCGTAGAAGAAATCAATGGAAAAGCACAAAATGATTTGAAAATTAAAAATGCCGATGAAAAGTGTGAAAATGTGGTTGAACAGGTAAATATAGATAGTGTCGAATTAACAAATGGTAAAAATGTAACATCGGATGTCAAAAA